>VXAU01002357.1:829912-860486 GCA_013399695.1 Formicarius rufipectus | reverse complement strand
CGGGGCGGGGAAGGCGGGGCGGGGAGCCGCCATCTTGAGCGCGGCCAGCCCGGCCCGGCGCGGCGCCGTCCGCCATATTGAGCGTGGCGCGGGGCCCACCTGAGGGCCCGCCCCAGCCGGGGCTGTGCGCGTTGCTCCTGTGAACATCACCGACACTGACGGGGAGGGCCTGTCTGGGGTTGGGAAGATTCCCCTCTGGTGAAAGCAAATGGCACCGCGAAGGGCACGGTGGTGGCCCCAGGGTGGTTCCTGCCCGGGCCATGGCACTGATCCCGTCCTGCAGCCCCGCGCATCCCCACACGTGTGGTGGGCCACCCTTTGTCATGAAAGACATGGCAATATCGCATGTAACGTTGCGCATAGCAGAAATACTATCAGCGCAGGTAAATCCGGTGCTGAAATCCTAGGGAAAGCTTGCTACAGCTGTAATTGCGCCAACTTATGCATAGGCCGTAGTTTTTAATTACATGATTTCATAGCTTTGTGTCCCAAAGGGCCTTTGTCTCATTGAGTGCACAGAATGGGCTGAGATACGATTGCGTTGCCACTCGGAGACACGGAGCTTCCTTCTTGAGTGCTTCCCTTCGCAGGCAGAATAAAAGCACATCTTTGCGCTTTTTGAAACCAGAATAACACAGGATAATCGCAGCCATCCCTTTCACATGACGAGCTCTTACACCTCCGTGCCGTGACCGGCTCTGCACACCCATCCGAAGGATGTGAAACCCGGCGGGCCGGGCAGGCCCTGCTTTGGGATCCAGCCTGCCCCAGACTCCAGTCCCTCCCTTCCTCCTCATCCTCCCTCCGGGGTTCGCTTGACACGGTTGTTATTAAAGGCTGATTATAATCACCAGCTCTGACTCAGACCTCCTCCTGAACGTCAGTGGTGTGTCTCCTGCATCAGCCCAAGGGGCTCTCTTCGGGCAGATGGGGCAGCATCAGAGTGTGAAATGGTGTGGGTATTTTTAACACTGTAAAGTCTGGGACTAGACCTGCACTCAAAGTGCACCACGGTGAATGTGAGGGAGCACAGGAATTTTAGAGGAGATGTTCTGTGAAGCAGCGTGAGGAGCTGAGAGAGGAAAAGCTCCAGCCCCCTCATCTGCAGAGGGACTTTGCTGCCAGCCCTGGTCACTTGATATTCACGGTCTGCCACTTCATCTCTAATTGTGCTGATTTCTTCCATAGGCACAAGGAACAGCAGCCATGCAATAGAGCTTCTGGAATTCCTGTAAATACTCTCTCTCTTTTTATGTTAATTTTTATTAATGAAATAGATTATGCCTCAGTGATCCTCCACTGAAGTACACTAACCTCCAGAGATATAAATACCCGGGTTTCCACACCACAGCTCCTGTCTTTCGGTGCCATCTAGTGTCCATGCATGCACGTGACGCTGTAACTAAGGGAGTTTCTCCTCATCGGATCGATTTGCCATAATGAACACATTTTTGGAAACTGATAGATGGCATCGGTAGAAGGTATATTTGTAAATTAATATGATATTGGTCTATATAAATCTAGCAATATTTTAATAATATTTTTATTTTATGGCACTAAGTTCTGACACAGATCTCTTTCACATTAATTAAATTAAAATCAATAGCACTCACAAATCAAACATACATGCATATATCACTTATTCACTTCTGAAAATAGTGGTCTCTGTAACTAATTAGATTGCTTTTGAAAATAATGGTCACAAAAAAAATTTACAAGTACTGAAATAATTTATCACCTTGCTTCATTGTCAGCTCTCCTGAAAAGGAGTAGCCATCCAGATCAGAGCCCAATCAAAATTTCATTTATCAAGTGAAACTGCAAGGCATGGAGTAATACATTTTTCAGTCCATCTATGAAAAGGAACGAGGTGGTTTTTGAAACAAGGAAGAGACAAAAATAAAGGATAATGCAGAGACTTATTTGTTGTCTTTTAACCCTTCGTGTCTTTCTTTATGGTGATTGCTAATTATTATTCTCATCCGCAGCTCATGATCAAGAGTAAAATGGTTCTTAATCGCTGAAATACCCTTGTCTGTCTTTTACTGTTAACATATAAATTTAAGAGGTGCACAAGGGACTTACATAATCTCTCCATATTGCTACAAAGAAAGCATTTAGTGGCCAGGATAGATAATATCCCCCTGAAGATCTCAGATTCTAAATTAAGATACAAATCCTGAGTAGCAAATCCAACGAAAGGAATATGAATACAGAATTTTATACAGCAGACTTGTGCATATTCAGATCCTTATAGATATATTTAACAAATCTTACCCTTTCTACCTGGCCATGGAAGAATTGGAAAGTCATTATTCTCTTAACTAGTCCAGCTAAAGAGGAAACAAAACAAGGTGCTCAGCTGCTTTCATTCTAGTGAAAATCTAATTTAATTAGAGCAATTTCAGATCACAATTCTGACAGCTGTGTTTATCATACTTCCTTCAAAGGATAGAAATTATCATTGACTGACATTAGCATCAAAGCTTATTTATTCACCCGCCCACATCCTACCAGCCCTTCTGAGTTTGTCTGTTTATTTAGCACTGTAATAACATCACAGTAAATAAGATTTCATTTCAGAACCTGTGTGTTTTTTGTCAAAGCATTTAGCACAGACTTCTTACAGTGCCACTGTAGAACCCCTCTTTGCAGGTTTGATGAACGAGCAGGAGGGTGTTCCTCGGGAAAGGCATTTTTAATGGTTAACAAGGACATAGACTGGGACCCAAAATTTCTTTTTCTTTCTTTTTTTTTGTGTCAACAACAGGAAAATATTTGTCTTTCAGCAGTTGCCAGAAATAACCTGTCATCCCTTAAGCTGCAGAAGACTGCCCGAGTCCAAGGCAGATGGGTCAGGGGAACTTTGAACTTCGGGGTTTGGGGAAACGATGCGGTACTGAAGACTCTTCTCTGTTTCCCAGCTGCTTGGTCCTTGCCAGCTCATACAAAGGTGTGAGCACTGCCTGTTCACATGCAGCACACAACCAATCTATCCTCTCGTGAAATAAAAGGAAGTTCTTGCTGGTAAACACCATCTTTTATTTTCATATTTGTGCAACAGCTGGCAAAACAGGACCTGATCCCTAATTAGAGCCGTTGAAGCACAGGAATGAGGTGAATGGATCATAGTTCAGCTGCCCATTTCAGAGGCACATACACAACTGATACCACATCAGATCAGACACCAGAGACATGAGCACCAGGAATCTGCTGCCCACCTGCAACTTCAAGCCCTGGGGTGACAAGAGAGACACATTTGGGAGGAGACCCCACAGGCTGGTTCTTCAGGTGTCAGCAGTAGTTGGCATATTTCTGTATTTGTTCATGAATGACAAAATACAAGAAAGGTATGCCAAAGGAAGAGGGAAAGCTCATTTCAAATGGCTTTCCAAAAGGAGGTAAAGCAAACAACTCCATTTGATTTTTCAACAAGTGGAACCTACCTGAGCTGATGGAGCAGGTTCCCAGCAGGTAACCTTCACTGGGAGATTCCCTCTAGATCTCACTTTTCCCCCACCTTGCCAAAATAGATGTCATCAGGTACAAACTAGAGGCAGCAAAGAAACAGAGTAGAGATCAACTAATAGGAATAAATTCCCCAGTTTGGACGGCATAATTACTTTCTCAGATTCTGGGGCTTAATATGCAACAAAATTATCATAAGACCATGGTTCTGTGTAATGGAAATAATTTAAGTTTCAGTGTTTCATTTGACAATACAGACAGGCCTGTGGAGTGTGCAATCTTAGCAGGAACAATAATTGAGGCTGACCACTGACTTATACAGCAGGAGCTGAAAGGTGACAAGTTCAATTCTCCAATTGTAAAATTAGGAAAAAGCAGAAATGCCAAGGAAATGAGACACTCTGCAGCTGATGAGGAAGAGATGAAGAATTCACAGCTTTCAATCACTCACAGCACTGGTTATGCAGGAATAGACTGAGCTTCCAGTTTTGTTTTGGCATTTGTGTCACTTCCAATCTTTCCTGTGAGACTCAAGTATGGCTTATAGTGGCAATTTGCATGTAGGTGAATGAAATGTCTGCTTTCAGTGATTGTACTTCTGAGTCTTGGTTTTGTCTAGCTGAGAAAGAAAACAGCTTTTTTTGGTGAACATTACTCTTGTGAATATCCTCATGCTCTAAACCATTACAATCAAACTGACCTTTTTTTTTTTTTTTTTTTTTGAAAAAAAAGAGAGGGAAAAAGAGAAAATATTAAGACATGCAGCAGAATAGCACTGATTTGCATTTTCGCCTGACAGCCCAGCAACCAAAGAATTTTGTTTATTCTGTTTATCTAGGCCAAGGGACCCATGGAAAATCAAATTTTGAACATGCTTTTTCTCAGCTACCATGAAAATGTCAGGGGAAAGCATGATTTAGGTATCTCTTCAAAAGCATTGTCCAGAAAACTTGTTTTGTGTAGTACTTTAAATAATCCCTTCTGCCAGTGGTTCCCCTCACTTTCTTCATTCATACCAGTAACCAAAAAAGTGCAATGTAATGTGTATGCAATAGGACACATAAGCTAACAGTCACACTCAAACCTCTACTAGAGCTTTCAAATAGCTTTAAGTGAAACAGTGAAAAAAGTGTTACTGAGCAAAATTTGACCTGACAGTAGATTGTTAAGGGCTGAAATCAGCTTTTAACATCTTCTGTTGCATAAAGCATAATAGCAGAGCTAAAATAAATCCTAATGAAACTCATCGTCTGTATTCTCCCAAGCAAAGTTCAGATCTTATTTACCTGGTTCTTTGTCCTGTTTTGTTGTTTTACTGTGTAGTTGTATCTGGGTACATCAAGCCCAGACAACATGGCAAGTGTTCTTCCAATGGCTTCACAGTTTGAGAACACATAAAACACAAATAATAACTGGAACATCCTCCTTCTACTAAAGGCCTTCTTGCAACAGGCATTTTACATGATGGCAGAAAATTCTATGGAGTTATCACACATGTGAATCTAAGCGATCAGCAGATGAGATGACAGCACAATTCGTGTTCTTAGTGAAAATAATCTCCTTGCTTGAGAAACTTCTTTCATAATACCGCCTTTACAACTTTTACCAAAGATCTGGCCAGCATTTCTGGAATAGCCATATCTCACTTACTCCATTCCCTGTCCAAAAATATTATTCTAGGTTATGTTTCAATTAAACAAATTCCTCTTTGTTTAATCCATTGCATGGCCTCATTACTACCTCAAAACAGTTATCCCTTCCACCTCCTTACATACTTCTGCCTTACTCTGTGTAGGGGTTAAAAAATGGAATTGCTTTCAAGCCCCACCTTTTCAGTCTTGCTTATGGAAAACTGTCAGACATTGCCTGGAGCAAACCTTTCTGAGGCAATGTTCTTGCAGCAGATGTTGCTGTGACCCTTTTCTTTCCTGCCTCTGGGCCAGTTTCTCTTGCTTCCCTGGCCCTTACACCCTCACTGGATTCACAACCTGCTATCCCTTTCATTATGCCAGTCCAATCTCAATGCTAAACTTCTTTTCACAAAACTGCAATCAATTCGTCTCAAAACCAACCTGCTTGCTGATTTCAATACAGTAATAAAGGTCATTGACATTTACCAGAAATTTTATTTTCAGTTGCTCATAATGTATTGTTAGCACCAAAGTGTTTTATCCCTTTGTGGTGGCAGGGAGGGAGGAAAGGACTTCCAAATGTTTTTTTCTTTAGTTGCTGTTAAAACAATTCTTTGTTTGCTTCACTGCTGTAAGTCACAGAGGAACTGGAGTGTTTCAGAGTCTGGAGATATGACAGAGATGGTCTCTGCTTTTGCTATCCCTCTGAACTTTTGCTCTGGATCCAAATATACAAGCTGGAGGGAAGATTTATGTGTGGAATGGACATAGGTTAAGATTTTCTGAAATATTAAAAATGTAAGAGCTTTATTGAAGAATTTTCTTTTAATTTTAGGGAACTTCCCCAGCAGAAAAAAGTTCTGTACAGACTGTGCAACATGTTCTCCATCCACACACCAGAGAAGTTTTACACCCACTCCCCAAAACAGCTTTCACTCCACAAGAGGTGAGAACTGTGTTTCTGGTAAGGTTTTAATGAGCCATGGTAAATGTAATTGAAGCAAACGTTTTTATTACCAGTGGTCAGTGATTTTCTGTAAGCAGAACTATCATTCCTGTTCCTTTAGTCATGTACTTTATTTCCACTACAGGCTTGTTCACATTAAGTCAAACTAACACAACATTTAATTCCTGTGCATGAACCCTTAAGGCTGTATCCCAGAATTTCATTAAATTGTTCTTGGTTTTGACTTCTAATAGAAACTGTGGGGGAATATACAATATAAGATAAGAAAATTGAGTGTTAGTTCTTATTTTTACAGTCGAAATTGATTTTTTTTTTTTTTTTTTTGGAGTAGCTGAAGCGGGGAACAAAAAGAGTTGATGCGTTAGCCTTGCCCATCTCGCTGGACAGATGATCAAAGAAGATGTTGTAAGACAGGGCTGATTCAAAGAGCAAAAATGTTCTCAGGCTGAGGATGGATCTGTCAGCTTTTGCAAAAAGAGAAGCAGAAGAAAAGGGAGAAGTGGAGACACCTTATTTCCTTAAAATTCTTAAGCAGGCGCCATGCATGAGCTAGTAACACTCAGCCCATAACCACGGGTACAAAAGGAACTTAGGCAAACTTGCACCTGTACTTAATATGCCTGTTGAGTTTAGCTGTTGAGGCTGGATGATGCTTCTTTGTGAAAAATGAAGTAATTGTTTGGAGGGAGAGAACCATCAGATGATTAACAGGCTTGTCCGAGTTCTTCGTATTTCATCAGATCTGTCATCACTTGGCTTTCATTTTTATGTTTATCACAAAAATGCCTTCTTTATGTCTCTGATAATCGGGGAATACTGTGACACTTCCCTAAACCTATACTACAGAGTGTCATGCGGTTAGTGACCCATCAAAAACCCTCACCTAATTTTTGGAACAGGTTAAATTTGGGATATTGCAATTTTGGGGGGGATATTATCTGTTACAAAGATGCTTGGCTATTTTCTGGTCCCTGTTGAAAAGATCAGCTGACATAAGATCATAAAAGCTGCTAGGCCGGTCATTTCCCCCCTACAGTGAGAACGGATTTCCAGTATGTTCCAGGACCCTAAAGTTTTCTTCTCTGCATAAGTAATGGTTGTCCCCATAAGCTTTCTCTACATACCATGTGTCTAGATGCAAGCCATAGCTGTCACTAAGGGATGGAGTTAGGAATGTTGTCCATCTGTCCTGTCCTTCTCCCTTAGATGGTGTAACACAGATTGCCAGTTCTGCCCTGGAACCCCTTTACACCATCTGGGGTTCTCTGTCAGTCAACTGTCTTGCCTTTGACTAACCAATCTGCTGGTTCCAAATGCTAAAGTAGCCTTTGATTTGAGTTAACATTCTCTCACATGCAATTCAGCACTGTTTTGAACCCTTTTTTCCTGAGGCTGATCATACAAAACACCACTCAATGCCTTTTTTCAGGATAGGAAAAGGCCTTTGGAACTAAACATGTTAAACACATTAATAATTACAAGTTTATTTTTTCTTATTTATTAATTCATTTTTAGAAACAAAAATATGTTTCTTCAGCTGAAGCTGCTAAATTTGACTCTGTACACTGCAAGGATTATTTGGTTGCTTTGGTTTTGACAGTGAATAAAGTGTCTCCTTCCCCTAGACTTCACCCACAAACTCGCAAGCTGAATGATGCTGTTGTGATGTGATGAGGTTCTGTCACTGTGGGGAGGGAAACCAAAAACCCATGGTCAGCTGGAGAAAGATCCTATTCCTTCTGTCCCTCCATCTACAGTGTCCAGGTCATGCTGCTGGATATGCTCAGAACCAAGCCCAAACCTCCCAGTCTATTCTCTGCTTTGGAGGAGAGAGGTCAGCTCCCCCTGCCCCAGCCCAGGCCAGGAGGTGGGTGGCTGACCTTCTCAGCAAGGCTGGGAGCAGGCTCTGATTCCACAACATCCACCTCTCCACCAAAAATCGGCTTGGCAGCCAGCTGAAGTATTAATTCTGCCCCTATACAGCAAAGTGAGGGATCTCCGGTGCCCAGCCAGGCTGGGCCCTGCAGTGCCTGGGACTGGGAGCATCCCCCTGCTGGGTGTGGACTCGTCTTGATTTCACCTGGGTGTAGAGCATGTTCTTGAGGAAGGTGCCCCAATCAAAGTTACCAACTTTGCCCTTCCAGTGGCCAGGTCAAGGATGATGTTTTCCAGCTTGATGTCCCATGACAGGACACCACACTTGTGCCCTGGGTTGCAGGGGGACAACAATGCCAACTGGACCCAGGGGGAGATGTTTTCCCTTTTCCATTCTGTGGGAACTTCACTGGATTGCCATGACTTCTCAAGTATGATGGAGAGCACTTAGCTGCTTCCTCTGGTCCCAGCACCAGCAGAAGCATCTCATCAGCCGGAATCCCTTCTCCATGCTATGGTTGCAGTGAAACGGTCTGGTTTTCTTTGCTTCTTCATGCAGTGAGATGTGTGAGGCTGCTACTTGCCACCCTTGTGGATCCTGCTGTGCAGGGCAATGGGTCTCTGCTGTCTTCTGGAGCAGGTAAACGTCCTGCAACCAAGAATGGTTGAAAAGGTCTTCCTATGATGGCCTGTCCAAGGGGTGCATGGATAAACACCACCTGATGAGATGCTGGCACTCTGGGGAGAGAAACCAGAAACTAGTCAGTGGGAGAAAACTCTTGTCTACCTTTTACCAGGGGCCACAGTGCCCAGGCTGTGATGGGAGTGCTCAGAGCTGCCCCGAACCTTGCAATCAATTCTCCGTTTTGGAGGAGAGCAGCAGGATGGAGTGACATGTGCCACCTCCTCCAGATAACCATGGGAGATCAGCCTTCTTCATAGCTGCAAGAGTGGGATGCCCATGTGCCACCTGTAATCTCCCAACACCGTTGTTTCCCCCATGCTACAAAGCTGTGTACCCACCTTGAGACATATGTGGCAAGAAGAAGAGCTGGCCCTGGATAACATCCTCAATCATTGTCCAAAGGAAGGTCCTCGCAGACCGTGATGTAGAGCAGGATGCCCAAGAACCAGCTCTTCCCTGCATAGCCATGGTAGCAGTGGAGGAGTATCCACTCCTGTGGGCTGTACGCCTGTGTTCCTCAAAACAGAGGTGAAGCTCATCAGGTGGACGCTGCCCATTCCCAGACCCTCGCCTGGGCATCTCTAGGGGTGTGTGGTCTGCACTGGTGGCACACAGTGTGACCTGCCACCTTCTCACCAGCACCTGACTCTATTACAAACTTTGGGTTGTGAATAAAAATGCTTCAGTGCTGGAAGAGGACTCCAGGGGCCCAGAACGGCTTGACCGCTACATGCAAGGAAAATGTGAGTAGGGAAAACCCTGCCTTTATCTGACCCCACTGCCCTGGCATTGGCCAGTAAAAATATCATAGACCAAGGAAGAAAAGAGGGAGCTGGAGCAGCGCAAGCCCACCAGGACCTGCAAACAAAAACAGTCAAGTGCACAGGTTTGGCATCCCCTACTCTGCTACCCCCCCAGGAGCTTGTTTGTGTCAGGCTGGCTCCCCCTGCGCCAGCCCCAGCCGGCTCCTGCCCACAAAATCCATCCCCAGCTGCCCCCTCCGCCAAAAAGCAGCTTGGCAGCTGGCTGAGGAATTATTCTCACCAATCCTCGGCAAGGGAGAGAGCCCCCAGTGTGGGGCCAGGCCCTGGGTGTGGGCTTACCTGAAAAATGGGTGTACGGTGTGCCCTGTAGGAAGGTGCCACAACCAAAGCCAATCAGTTTCACCTCGCCGGTGGCCGGATTGAGGATGATGTTCCTGGCCTTGGTGCCACAGTGCAGGACCCCACGGCTGCTGCGGTGCCACACGGCCTCCAGCACCTGGCAGAACAGCCCCCATGCCTTCCCGGCCGTCAGGAATCCCTGCTCCTCCAGGATGTCACAGAGGTCCTGAGAGCACTCGAGATATGCCATCACCAGGAGAGAGTTGTTGGAGAGCTCGAAGCAGTCCAGGAGCCTGACGATGATGCTGAAGCCATGGGAGGACACTTTGAGGAGCAACACAAGTTCCCCAGGCACAGGTGCTGCTGGGCTGCAGGGGGACCATGATGCCACCAGTGGGGTTGATGCTGCAGTGGGGGTCTGGTACCCACGGCCCAGGGGATGCCCTGGTGTCCCCCTGCCCAGCCTCAGCAGTGCTGGGCATTTCCCAGCTCAGGATGCTCCACAACCTCCTCCCCCAGCACACACTGGGGCATCAGAGCATCCAGGAACTCCAAGAAGGCCTTCTTTGCAATGCAGGGTTAAAACACACCAGTTTAACTTCACGTTCCAGTGTTCTATAGGGAAAGAAGAAACAGGTTGACCAGACAAACATTTATTTATGCCAAACTTGTATCCTGCAGGCTGATGTATTTTTGTGGTTATACTGAGATTACATTACTACAGCCACATTGATTTCCATGGAATTGTTTCTTATTTGTATTCCTGTAATCAGTCGAGGAAGAATCAAGTGTTACATTTAAACCATTTTTTCATTATGCTGTGGATTGTCATGCTTTTCAAGACCTGAGCTCTAGACTAATCAGAAATGAGAAAAATAAAAGTGTAAGGAAGCAGAGAAGAAAGATCTGCTTTAAATATACCACCTCATTTGGGTTAAAATCAGTTGTGAGTAAAACAGGTTTTCACAACATATGGGAGAATTTTCAGACACATGAAATGGCAGGAAAGTCTTCCTCTTACAGCACCATTTAAATCTGCACCCCTCATGTGGGTATCCATCTAATCCACCATTTTTCCTTAAAACCTACCTGCACACGTATCCCAGCCCTGTGTGAAGTTTACTGCCTTGGCAGTGACTTTGATGGATGGGTAGGTCACAGGGTGTGCAGGGGATCCTGGATGCCACCCTGTCAATAACCACAGATCTGTCCTTTTCAGTATAAAATTATGTAAAAGGTGTAATTTGTGACACCTCTTCCCATTTCAAAGCTGCCGTGCCACTCCTAGGTGCACGACGTTTGTGCTGGGCACCTGTGTGGAAAAAACTGCGGGAAAAGATAAGCTCTGCTGCCCCTTGGTGGCCATCACTTCACTGCAATCCTATGGGAATTCTTTTATGCATTCAAGAGGGCTTTTCTGGTGCTGTTATGCACTGTGTTAGATGAGGTTTGGGGAGAAGGCATTGACTAAGTTGTGATGGCAAAAATTGGGGAAGCACTGTCAGCAGAGAAGAGAGTCCAGGTATCATACAGAAGGTACCTGACCTACAGATCTGACAGCAAAGCAAATGCAGCCTGACATCCAAGGGCCACCAACATGGACATTGCAAACTGAAGGCAAGTCCTTCTTTGAAGAAAGCTAGGCAGAAAGATTGGAGGCACGAAGCAACCTTACTAAAGACCACCACATGGCTCTGAGAGACAGATATAGTTCTTGGAAACACCAGCAGATGCATGTCTGGTTCAGATGGGGAAGACTGAACACACTATGCTAGTGAGACTTCATCTAGAATATCAAACACAAGGATCAGGGAAGAGAAATTTGGATATGCAAATAAGGACCAGGGGAACTGAAACCTTATTTTATGAGACAAACTTACAGTTTAACAGGAGCTGCCACAAAGATAACCTGGGGAACCTGTTAAGAAAGAAGGAGACTTTAGCTGGAGTCCTGAGATCAGGAGCTCCTACATGGATTAGAGTCTCAAAAGCTCATCCTGAGCACTTGACCTGGCAGGACTCTTGCTCTGGAGCATGCACTCCAAGCTCCTGGTGAACAGCCTCTGCAAGGAGTGGATGATAGCAATGGACAAGAGCAGCAGGGAGGAGAAGAGCTGCAAGCTGAAAGTGTGAGTATGGGCAGCACCTGCCTGTTGAGCAGCAGCCCTGACTGCTGGCTGAGAGCCCCTGTGAAGAGGCACAGCCCAGCCATTGGCTCCCCCCGGCTCAGGCAAGTCTGGGTGATAGCTGTGGGCAACATCTGTTTTCTGCTCTTCCCTCAGGGTCATCAACAAGTTGCCTGTGGCCAAACTTCTCCTCAAGCAGCTGTCCCTCCTTCAGTCACAACACAGCCACCAGTAAGATGAGCTGGAGCAACCTGGCCACCTGCTTGGGGCTGACCTGCTGAACCTGCCCAGCGAGGACCTGTTCCCAGTGGAGAGCATGCTCCAGGTGCCAGGGAAGGTCTGCTGCCTTGACTTGCTGGCTGCTGCCTTTCCTGGGCTCTTCTGAGGTCTCTTAATGCTTTCTCCCTTGACCAAATGCTGTTGGGGGGTGCTCCTTGAAAGACAGCTGTGTTTGACATTGCTCCTGCTCCAAATGATGCTATAAGCATTACTGCTGATGGTTTTACTTCTTTCTCAAGTGTGCAAGAAAATAAGGAAAACAATAAAGCAAGGAAATACATTTTTTCCCCCACAACATCGATTTTTTTAATCAAGGAAAGGAAGGTAATTTATTTTATTAAGAAGTGGAACATGAAAAGCAGCTTGCAAGGCACTAGAAAAATCAGAGTAAGATAGGTAGATACCTCCCATTCAAGATGCTGCTCAGCTTTCTGGTCTAAAGTGTTGCAAGTAACTCATCTGTTTTCACATCAATAGGAGGGAAACTGGGTCTCCAGGAGTTCCCAACACAAACCAGCAACTTCCTGCGACCTGGAAATCTGTTTCAGAGTTGACCTGTTTCAGCAGAGACTGCTGCTGAAAAGATCCCTTTCCTTATGGAGGAAAACATCAATCCAATCCAGCAGCTAAATTATCAACGCTCTCCAAATGCAACAACCTGTTTGGTTGGCTCCCTGGTTGAATAGGTGAATCTTATGTCAAACAAAAAAAGAAACATCAGAGTGTGATAGAAATTACTTTCTTCCTCTAGAAACTGCACTTGATTCTGAGAGGTTGAAAGGACTTAGTGTGCATTTACACTAAAATTGAATATAGCAAGCTGTGCCTCTGAAAATGAAGCAACATTCCCCACAAATCTACTTCCTACAGGTTTGCAAGTGAAAGAAGTGGCCAGCAATCTGGGGTTATTCCTAAATAAGCCCTGCACATAGCATACAGAATATCCTACAGTATCACAGGGATTTTGTATATCCATGTGAAATCATACCTAATTACTTTTTTTTTCCGGATGTTTGGCAATTCCTTTTCCTCTCTTCCCTCCCCATGACTCGATGTGCTTCATTGTAGCTACTATTCCCATACGCACCCAATTCACCCAAGCATCTTAGTTATAGTCCTCCTTCCAGCAATACTGCAAGGATTAAGTATTTTCTATAATAAAGTTGCATTAAATTGGAGAAAGTAACATTCAAGACAGAGGCTTTTTCTTGCTACTATACTTGAAACTTTAAATGATGAAACAAAACATAATATTTTAAGATTGTTTATTTTAAATGGTATTCTGAAATTCATCGTTATATACAAATTTTCAAACGCTGAAGCTTATGATTGCATGGTGACTGTCTTCACAAAATAAGGCTGCTCAGTTGATATTTTCAGAGCTGATTCCACTGAAGTGTGATTCCTCAGAGTACAGGATGCCTTCAGGAACCCTGTAATCCATGAAGGCACCAACACCAAAGGAGGTGGACCTTCCTACATAAAAAGCTACGCAGAAGTCCCATTAGTTGCCATGGGATATTGGTTGAATTTGGGAGCATCACCAGCGGGGACAGGTCTGAGTGAAACGAGTGGTCAGTGTGGAAAGGCCTTTACGCTGAACTCACAATCTGGAGACAGGCAGACACTGCAAGGACTTTTCCATGCCTGTCATACTCACTGTGCTTTATTCCTCACCCAGCTGGGTCAGTGACAGAAAAAAAAAACAAAAAAACAAAAAAATGTAGATTATGGTGCTATAATTTAGCAATACACTTTAGAGACAGTTGTGGGGGTTTTTTTTAAGGGATAATTAATAGGCATGAACAGGATTTATGTTAGTGCTGAAACTTCAGTTTAGGTAGCAGACACAGGGATGGGATGAAATGTATCACCCCGCAGCCAAGAGACAGAAACTTCTCTGGACTTCTATGGAAGACAGATGAACTTCTGCCTCTTCCCATGTTTCCTCCAATACTAAAGGCAGAGATATGCTTCATGAGTTTGTTTTATACACAGACAATTAAAAATGCATCTTAGTAATGTTCCCCATTAAAACCTTAGCGAGCACACAGTACTGAAATCAGTGCGACAAAACTAAAATGACAGGAAGGAGCATTTACAACCATATTGCTTTGTACCAAATTTGCAAGACAAGAAATCTCTAAAGTGCAGAGTTGCCTATATTCTACACAGATACAGGGATCCATTTTCCTGGTCATAGCACAAACCGCTACCGTGTTACAGACACACCAAGTATCCATGCTGAACATTTAAGTGACCAAATGCCATCCTTAGGCTGACAGGCAAAACTCCTCTCCCAAATCCAGTGGGAGGCAGGCATCAGCATCCAAGGGCCAGGTTTAGTCCCTCAGCTGTAGTGTGGCACATGCTGGATGGAGATTAATTACCATAAACCCAGGAACACAAAACATCGAAGAAATGTATTTAAATACATGGAGGAAGGTATTTAAATAGAAAACCTACAAAGAGTTTAAGGGTTTGTTTTATAGTAGATTAAAGACAATCACTGTTTTCTTTTAAAGCACAAAACAGAGGGCCCAGCACTCTGTATTTTGTTCAGTTGCAGTTTTGTCCTACTTCAGATTGGGCACAAATTTTTAAAGACTATTTACACCGAGATTTACAGGTTGAGCCACCAGAGCCTCTAAAACCAGAGAGGGGCCACATAAACAGGCTCTTGCAGCATTAGAGTATTCAAAAGTCACCATTCAAAATACCTTATTCTTTAAAATTACTAAAGGGACCTATAATAGAAGGAATGTGGCTGCTGAATTTCCAGATTACCCGAAACTCCCAGTCCATTCACCCATATTCGTAAGCACATTGGACAGTTAATCTACATTCAATTTACAACAATTCTTCCTACTACCCAACAAAACCAAAACAGAAAACTGCTCATTGGCTCACAGTTTTCTATACATTTCAAACTAAACAGTCACCAGTTTCTTATTTTCTTGGGCAAAACCATCCAATGTTTGCAACAGGATTTTAGCTACAAGTAAACAAAGTTTGTCTTGAAAAGCGACAAACACATGTTAAGTGAATTAGCTTGTTCCATTAGTCTATTTTTACACTACTACATATTTACTGAAACAGCTATGGCATAAGGGGTTACACAGCTAGGCTTAAGTAATGTCACCATCTGACACAATTCACTTGGTTATGCCCCAAACTATTTACAGTGAACTTGATTCAGACAAACCACTTTGAGAAAGCGTCCAAAGAATTCCAAGTCCATAAAATAATCTTTCTTACCAAGTTGTTTAGGAATGATTTAGTCATAATCTGTTAATTTTAAGATATTCCTATACAGGAATACACCCATGGGTAAAAACCTCACTGGAAATAAGTCCAGGACCTACATTTGCATTAGCAAACATGGGTAAGTCTGTGCCATGGCGTGTACAGATGGAAGGGAAAATGAGGGGAGGAAGGAAAATGGAATCTAGTCTGCATTAGAAAGAGAAGTAATTAAGCTGAGACATGTACAAATTAACACAAACAAGGATCTAGAAAACAATGAGTAACTGAAAAACTCATGATTATGAAACTGAGTTAACTGCATCTTGGTCCTGGAAGGAGGCAGGCTAAGCAAATGATGACTACAGTTGTAATACGTTTTTAGAATTAAAATCTGTATAAGCAAGGTAGCTCCATGCTCACTTCTGGCAAAGCCTAAGCTCATCTTTTAACAGTGCAAGAAATCTAAGCTGATCAAGTTATGAACACATCTGAGTAACTCTTCATAGAACACACCCCAGGTCCCAGTGCAGCACCAGAAGAAATGGACCAGTTTTTGATAAATATTCTTCTTGATACTCATTATCCTCTAATCACCTAGGCCCTTTCAGAACAGAAATTTCTTCCAAAGAAATTCAGCTCATTTTACACTTATTTTTACGTGCAGAACTGGCAGAAAGAAAAATCCATCACAGGAAGCAATGAATTCTGCATTGGATTCACCCAGGACTGCCAGCATTAAAAGCCTGTGCCTTTTGCAGCAAGTTTGGTACTGTAGTTTGGTCCAGTACTGCAGGCAGAGTCTAGAGTTTCCTATTAACCTCTTCAACAGCTTTTGTTCCACAGGCCTTCAAGGAGCTACGCATCTGCCCCCTAAGCTAAGTGACTCTTAGGTCCATGAAAGACTTCAAACAGAAGCAGTGAATTACACCACAGTGGAAAACAAACCAATCTAAAGAGTACAAAGTGAGGCATGTGTTCACAGTACACATCATGGTAAGTGCATATGCCATCATGTTTGTTGAAACAGTGAACACTGTCAGGCTGCTCAGTTTCTTTCTCAGGTAAAGTGAAGTCCAGCAACTGGAACCCAGGGATTGCAAGGCTCTCACTTCAACACATGCATCATAACTGTTTGCATTTGCAGCAAATCAGAAAGCTATGTTTTTGCTGTCACGGGTGTTTTGCAGTGCTCAGCACTAAAGAATCTACCACATTTTCCACAGGAGGCAGAAATGGAAGCAGCGAGTTCTACAAACTACTTTCTTTCTCAGTCTTAACTGGGCTTGGCTTTTGGCAAATTTTCTTCAGAAGGAACTGATTTCAGTGCAATATTGCAAAAGTTGAGAAGTAGCACTGTTTACACAGGGCATAAAGCAAATCTAGAGCTCAGTTTCCCAGCTGTGCCATCAACTCTTCAGCTCGTCTTTCCTCCCTGTTCTACTGACAGTGTCTTACAGACACTACCAACAGAAGCACAGCAACTCAATTACAATTCCATTACCTTACGCATGACAACTTCATGAGTTCCAGTGCCAGGAGATTTTAACTGTCTGCAGCTTTCAAACTCACCAAATCTTTCAAAATTCAAACATTTAGCAAGAATGACACAGTGATGCATTACCTTTAAGCACTTTCGTATTACTTGCTGCATCACTTTCAGACACACTTGGATATTAAAGGATAGACAAGCTAAAGTACCTAACTACAAATTCTGATACAAGGACCCTAATCTATACAGGAAAGAACAGAGGCTAGTAGTTTCAGAATATAAATGGTGCTCCAGTATGCAGAACTTAAGTTTTTCCAAGTTCCCTAAAAGTCATCTGAAATACCAAAGGGGTGTTAGAAACCAAATACAGATTTTCTTTGCTCACTACAGTTAGGTGAATTGGAACATGACAGGGTGCTAAGCCTTAATGACAAAACTTGAATAAATATAACTGTTCGTGCAAACTTGTGTTTGCAGAATTTGACATTATATAGCATATAATGTAACGGAAAAATCCTCAAGCATTACAATCATGATACTTCCTTTGCTATTTGTGGGTAAAACCCCAAAAAGAAACTCTCTAGAGGCACAATAGGAACATTTAAGCCCACTCATTCTATGATATCCCACTAAACCCAAAAATGAGTCAGATATAAATAACCTCCTAGAAATGCACCACATCCTCAAGCAAGATAGACACATATTAACAAAGGTAAATTAAATTAGCCTTCTAAGTTAAAAAAGGAGAATCAAAAAAAAAAGGGGATCAGAACTAAAGCCCCAGAGTCCTATTAATACAGTTTCAGAGTGAGTTCAAAGCACTTATGGCACTTAAGAAATCTGGCATCCAGTGTCTTTTTGAGGCTTTATATCTGGTTCCTTCAGAGGTTTTACTTCTTCATCTGGTTTTGGTTTAGCCTGCAAACAAAAAGAAAAAAAAATCCCAACTAAATACCACAAGTACAAACCACTGTATCTACACAGTATTTATGCATGACTAACTTTACATATTATATTATTCCCCTCTCTTTTCATGGCTGAAGACTTTGAGTAAGCCTCAAGCAAGGGCAAAAAGCCAAATATTCTCTATTTCAGCATCCTTGAGTCCTTTGCTAAAAAAGAATCTTTCTATAGCATTCACTCCTGTCACTCCATTTCAGCATCTTACATTAAAGGATCTCCTCCTATTCAGGACTTAATAAAAAATGACTGAATTCCCAGACGCTGACAGTGTGGCAGAGGTTAACTGACTTGCCCCTGGCACAGCAGAAATGTAAGCCTGGGTGGCAGCCTTGTGCCTACATCCTGCCCTGAGCTGGGGAACATTATAGAAGGGCAGAACTGTAACTCTGTAGGATACACAGAATAAAGCTAACAGGAAAGAACAGTACAGGAGGTTATCTTACAGTGTCATCCTTTGGCCTCTTGGTGAGATCAAATGCTGCAAGTGTTTCAGGAGTCCAGTGTGCGTTCAAGGCAGGAAACTCAAAAGGAACAGGCTCTACTAAGCCATAGTTAGCTTTCAGTTCTAGCTGGGGAGCCTCTGCTGGCACCTTCTGAAAATAGCTGTAACAGAATACAGAAATGTATTTAAAATACAATGCAGCATCCTTACAAGTCTTGTTTGCACCTGTAAAGAAGAACAATATGGATTTTTACAGTGGTGGTCACTGCTGCTCTCTTCCATTTTGTTAAGGCACCATCTAACATACATTCTGCCAGCAAGATTCACAAGAACAAAAGTAATTCCTTTTCGGTATCATTGTTCATCTCTAACAGTGAGGTGGGTTTTCTACTACTTGATAACCACTATTCTCAGTACTTCAGTGAAAAGAGCACCTTTTTCCAAAAAAAACCCTTCAAAATACAAACGAGGATTTAAAATACTTCCCAAGAAAGAGAATGGTTATTTTTCTAAACTAGTCCTAATGTGCCACAGTGCATAATGGCAGCAACACTGCAACACCCACAAAGATTGGCTACAAGGCAAGGCCCCAATCAGGGTGTAACTCTACCCTTGGCAGATCAACAAGCTGCGAACTCAAATATACTGACACACAGTACCTGACTTGTGTGCTGCAGCAGAGCTCTGTGGCAGACACACCTTCTAAAACAGTCACTGGTTTCTCTTTCAAAATTTGGTTCTAGAGGGACATGAGTTTGTTGAAATCTCATGTATGGTGTTGTAAGCTATGGCAATAGGTATTTGAACCAAAGCAGCAGAGTTGAGCATTTCTTTTCCTATTTGCAGCTCAGCTTGAGGTCCTCTACAATCCTTTTTGTTTAGTCAATTCCCCTATTATGCAAGTCTTTAAATATCATAAAAAGGCAAATAATAAACCTATTATGGAATCCTAAATCATAAAAGAAGGGGGAGAAATAAATGAACAAAAAAATTCTAAAGCCAAACTAATCTTGATATTTTAAACCACTTCCAAACCCTTTTTGGAAGGGGCGTTAACTAACAGATTAAACTGGTGAAGCTCCTACCACCATAAGCATGTTCCTCACTGAAGGCATGACCATGTTTTGACTTCCCTGCTTGCAATGCAGTATCACCTACCAGTCTTCTCCATTTCCCCCTCTGTCCTCTTTTGCCCACTAGATCTCAGCAGCCACCAAGAGGGCAATAGAACAATACAGCAACATCTGCAGGCCTTTCTCTTTTGCTGGAGGAAAAGTAACAAAGGGGTTGAGTAATGAAGGAAGAGAACTGCTTAACCTCTCCAGGTGTCAGTCCAACCTACCCTGCTGAACTGGCACAGAACACAGAGTGTGACAGCACAGACCCATAGCAAATCTGCTAAGAGAAAACCATAGAATTGCAAATTTATCTTTAGGTTACATACCATGCTCTAAGGGAATGCAACAATTGGAGAGTAAAATTTACCATCCCATCTCAAAACAAAGGCAAATGAGATAATAACACTTCATACAGAGTACTGTATCAACCATTAATTACTTACATAAATCCATTCTCTCTCTGGCACTTTTCAAGTGTGGTCTTAATCAAGCTTCCTAATTTCCTAAAGAAGAGATGTCCAGAAGGTTTGGCAGTAGTCCCAGGTCCTTTGGTTTCTCCATATTCTTTGCACAGTGCTTCAGCCTTGGCAAAAACTTTGCAAGAAAGAGATGAAATAAAAATCATTTACACAACCCTCCTAAATCATGGTTCTGTTCTACAGTGCTTCGGTTTTACAAGAGATCAGAATCCATTAAGGCTTATTTCTTCTTAGAAACAAAACCAAAGTAGTTCAAAGCAGCACTTCCAGCCAAGATTTGCTGTATTCATCAAGTGAATAGNAAAAAAAAAAAAAAGACAGTTTTTTGAGTGTGAAGATGCAGGAAAGCAGTTTTATGAGTGGGACAAAATGCAACAATAAACCCAAGAACTGAGCCCGATGGTAGGCAAAAAGAGAGGATATGAAAGTGTGCAGGTACAGTTGATGCCCAAAACCAAACAACAATATGGAGTGGAGAAAGAAGCACTCTTCTCTAAACAGCAGGCCCAATAAAAAAAAACACAGTATTTGTTCTACTGCAAGTAATCCAACTCAGTCTGTTCTTAATACATTTTAAATTTATTTTTTACATTAAAGTTTCCAATTTGAAGGTTTGAGCATTTTCAATACACGGTGGTAAAGTTATGCAGGCCAGGCCACTGGAGTAGCAATGGTTTTGAAGACAGAAGAATGGGCAGAAGATCTTGAACTACTGCAAATTTGCCTTAATCTACCTTTCAAATTAATAGAAAGGAACTAAGTTACTGAAATCTATTTTTAAAAAAAACCAAGCATAGTCTAGATTTACTATTTAATATATAGCAGAGCAACTTACAAAGCAGAAATGGGTGCAATAACCTAACATACAGAACAGAAAACATGATGACCTGATCATTGTTTTTTACAGTGTTTATTGCAGGCAGTCCAAAGCCAGACTTTACCAGGCTGAGAAGACACAATTTTCTGCAGCACTGTTATGAAGGACAATCCTTGGCAAGACAAAAACAAACCAAAAAAAACCGGCACCGCCTTACTCAAAGGTGTGCTGGATTTTCATCAGCTGACACATAAAATCTTAACTTTATGGAAGACCAAATAAACACAATACAGCAAAATAGAATAGGCACATGACCATCAGACTCTGTAATCCAGTTTCAACCACACTTACATTTTTCTGATTCCTGCAGAGATCTGATTGCTTCTCCACATTTATCACTTGCCAGTAAAGTCTGACCATGGTAACAGTACGCCTGATGGGAGAGGACAAAATCATTACCAACATCACTGGGCATTTCCTGCACCAATTCCCTTCTGTCCCCCCATACATCAGAGATGCATCTCTTTGAAGGTGCCATTACCCCAAACAGTTGACAGTTTGGGAATGCAAGTCCAAGCAGCATTCACTGAACAATGCAACGTAAACACCATGAGGCAGGAATGATCCAGGCTGTCTCAAGTGTAGCCAGCAGTAACTTTGAGTTTCACAAAGCTGTTTGGACAAAAGCACTGACACACAGCCAGTTCAAGCCCCTTGTACCTCTCACAGTGAGACTACACTACACAATGTGCTGCACTAAGCCTCATCACAGACAGAGCAGGAACCTCAGTCAAGTTTATGAAGCAAAGACTAAAACTACCTGAACACTCAAAAACTGAATCTGTGACAAGCATCGCTGAATCTGAAGAGATGAGGTGTTTTGCATTCTCAGATATTTTGCCATAGTCTAAATAATTTTTTCACCCCAAAAAGTCCCATCCCTTCATACCTATGCTTGAAGACAGTACTGTATTCCAGTGAGAACTGAATTGCCTTTTATTTATTATCAGGAGTTGGGTTTAAATACTAAATACCATAGGTGAAGGAACCATCTCATCAATTAATACCTACCTTGCACCTTGTCCTTTAATGTCTCCTCTCACAGTACAGCTCTACCTAAATCTACCATTGCCAATATCACATAAATTAAAAAAAGGAAAAGTACCACAACTCTGACCCTCCCTCACCTCTCAAACTTGCTAATAAGTCAAGCAGCTTTTAGCTACAGGTTTAACCTAAGAGAAAGACAATTATGTTAACTGCTTTTGTACAGTATGGAAAAGTCAGATGACAGGCTGTGGCAGGCTCCAAGAACTAAACAGCAAACTGAGCAGCTGAGGATCCCAAGGGCACCACTGCTCTTGCTAAGAGATCAGTCAGGCACACAGGGACAGTGCTTGGAGTGGTACCTAGTGGTACTTCATTCACTTTCATTCAGGGCCCTCAAAGAGATGATCAGCTTTGATTTATGCCTAGAATTCAACTGTGATGCAGATAATGGAAGATGAATTTTATGCTCAACTTGACTTGCTTTGCTCAACGGTACATGATCACAATAAATTCCACACTGCAGTAATTTCACTTGGCTCAATAGAAACATTTCAAATGCCACTGACACTGCACAGTCTCTCTTCACTGCAGGGAAAGAAAGACAAGGAAATACCCAGCCCCCTTTCCCTAGCCAGCCCTTAGACAACAAACTGCAACTGCTGTCAACCAGAATACTTACATAGGCCATATAGAAACAGCTCTTCAAGTTTAAGTACTTCCTCCATTTGCCTGCATAGGTTGGATCCAAACTGGATAATGTTTGATCTATGAACACATATATCAAGTTATTCTTAACGCAATTCCAAAAACAAAAACCCCAAATACATTCAAGTAACAGAATTCTTAAACTTAACAAATAAGTCTTAACTATACAGTAGTCAGCAACCAGTGACAAAAATTAATCCTGTTAAGGCATGGAGAAACTATGAAAAAAACCACAAAGATATGCAACTATCATGCAATTGTCCCTAGAATCCCTGAAACTGCTGTCTACTAATACTTCTAAGTATTTTTAGGCAGCATTTCAAAGCTTGTTCCTAGTTTAAGTTCAAGTAGTGACCTATAACGTGACATGTGTTACAATGTTCTCCTGACTCCCATACTTTTCCTACTTGCCTTAGTAGGCCCAAGATCAGATTACTCATCTGGAAGGATGTACATAATTAACCTGCTACACTCTTCATGACCTGCATCAGAATCTGCTACCCAAAGGCAGCTGAAAAACACCTCATTTACATCAGACAATTTGTCTCCTGCTAGTACATGTTCTCCACACATTACTGTCTTCTGCCTTTCCTCACGAACATTTCCTACCATGAGCTACAGAAAAAGATTCCCACAAGAACAAAAGGCCTTATCAAAATATATGCTGATAACTGAAGCCATAACAGTGCTAAATAGAAGCTAAATATATAAACTATGTCCACAGAGCAACTGTGTTAATATTGCAATTTATGGTGGGTGGGTGAAGCATGCCTGCTGGCAGGAAAGGATAAACCAAGTCACTAAGGATACAAAACAAGACACTTACCAGCTTTTTGGTAGAAGTTAGCTGTTTCATAAGCAAGAGCAGCTATTAGTCCTGGATTGTGTTTTAGCTCAATAGCCCGAGCAATTGTCACTGAAAAAAAGTTCCACACCACAGTGTAAGTTTAATTGAAATGTCCCTTCACATCAAATCAGCAGAGGCATTTGGGGTTTTAAAACCCCTGCATGAGCAGAAAATAAATGCTATGCAGTCAAGCAAACTGCAGAATAAAGACAGATTGTTTCTTGGATAGAATGACACCAATTTAATAGAAAAACTGAAGGAATGTTAGCCTTACAACTAGCTAATAAACAGAAGCTGCAAATATTTTGATGTAAAGGAATAGGTGAAAACGTTGCATGAAAGAAAAAAAAGAAGAGAGGAATGTCACGTGCAAGTTCTTCCAAAGTGGAAGATATTCCATTTTACATTTGTAATATCAGACTGATTATTGGCATTTTCCTTCTATAACTGTAACTTAAGTTTCTTCAAAAGTAACTTGCCCTACTAAACCAAAGTACTTCAGGAGAATAAAGAAACTATGGCCTTGCAGCCAAGCAGAGTTCACAAAACATTGAGTGACCCACAAAGACTGTCATTTCCCATACTCAACAAATGTAAAATTGAAGATACCTTCTTGAGCTTCAGCTTGGCACTGTATGATGTAAGAGTCTATAAGTCGAGCTTCTAAATCTCTTCCCTTTTCTACAGGTGTAATCAGTTTGGGAATGTGACTTTCCTAAAATACAAAGCAAGTCTCAGAGTTAGTTCAGGCTTAATACCTCCACTGCCAGTGCAAATCAATTGCCTCATTCCTAACGGGGATGGGACACTGAGTGAAGGTCCCAAGACATGTGGCTGCACTGTGGCACATGACACTGGGCAGACATACAGATTACTCCTCTGCTGCCACTGGGAATGAGCAGCAGCTATTGAGTGGCAGCACAACATATTAATACCCTTCTTTTTCCTCTGTCATTCAGGTAGTCTGAGGTACTCGTGTATTCCGTAACCTCATCCGAAAAGCAAAGGCTTTTCTAAGACAAAAAGTCACATATTTGGAGACACCTTGAAGAACAGACAGCAAAGACAGTTTTCTACCTTCAGGTGTTTAAAAATCCCAGCTGCTATCTTCAGGCTTCTGTGTACATCCTTTGCTTCATCTTCTGTTATACTAAAAATATAGACTAAGTCAGTGAAACGTGACTAAGAAAGGGCCTCCAGGTGTCATTTAGTCCCACCTCCTGCTTTGGGGCACAACCATCAACAACAGAAGATCAGGTCAGTTATGGCTTTGTCTGGATGAATCGTAAATGCTTCAAGAATCAAGAGTCCACTAAGTGATCTGTCCCACTGCTGTTCTACCTTTATGGTAAAGAAATTTCTTACAGTGTCCAATCATTAAATAATCAAATAGAACTTGCTTGAAAAAAAGAAACATAAGGCCTTTTAATGACTTTTAAGTAAAAGGCAACCTCAATGTTAGAAGCCAAATATTTAGAAATCTGTAGGTCTTAAAGTCAGCAGAGCTGTGATTTTGAGAATCTCTATTTTGTACCCAGACATTTAGAGCAGGACTGATGAAGGGTTTATACACAACTGACACTTTCTCTATATCACAGTCACATGGTATTAGTGCAGTTGGCTCACAGATGCAACAAGGGACTGAAGAGCACTTGGACATTACATCATGTGAGTGAAGGCCAACCACCTCCCTGAACTCCTACTGTCTCAGCTGGACATGCACTACAGCAGTCAAAACCCAGAACCTACTAAATTCTTGGTGGAATATTGCTGCAATAGAATTACTAAGAAAAGAAAAACACTTACTCTTCTTTTCCAGCGAGTCTTGATGCGTATTTTGTGTACCACAGAGCTACATTAAATCCCATAGAAACCAGTTCAAACACTGCATCCTGCTGGGCACTAAAGAAAGACAGACAAAAAAAACCCCAAACAACTTAATGCTTTCAATTTTACCCTGACAAGCTGATTATATGCTGATAATCCATGTAGCATAAGTTAACATTTCTCTCCATAAAACATTTTTCATTTAAGATGTCAATGATTTCCAATTCAGAACCTCCCACTTGCTGAGCTGCCCAAAAGAGACTTTGACATTTTTACTTATTCCCTTTAAAATCTCGTAATTAGAATCTCCCACATTCAGATGCCCACCCTTCCCTTTTGGGAACTTTTATTTTAAAACTGTAACTTGAGATTTGTTTAGCTTTGGGTGTGGCTGACATTTTTCCACTCTCTTTTTTTTTTTTTTTTTTAAATTGCACATTTTGTGGAAAGCCTTGGTCTGGAATGTCTACTTTAAAATTGTACTGCTAAGTTAATAAGTCAGAGTCTATTACATCTCAAATGTCATTGCAAGTATTTATGTAACTGCAGACAAACAACATGTGCAAATAGCAGGAAATTTCAGAAACTAAAACCATGGTCTTTCAGAAGACTGAACTGTAATCCCAAGATGAGTATGGCATAGGAACTAGCAAACCTTTTAAAAAGAAAAGTGTGGGAGTGGGAAGAATAAAGTTGGCACAAGTACAAGTGTGTGTGACCGTGAGAAAATCAGAAGAAAGTCCTAATCAACAGATTTTCTTCAAAGGGAATAAAAGTTTTGAGAAAGTCAAGCACTTCTAGCTAAAGCCTGACAAATTTGTAGGAGTGGCTATACAACACAATTACCTACACTAGCAAGAGACAGCTGAATAGTGTAGAAGGTTACAGATCTATGCTCCTACATAAAACAGAAAATTTGTTTGTTTGAACCAAGAGTACATATACCAGGAGCTCCAGAGGATAGGAACAAAGTCAAATCTTTGGCAACATTGGTACATCAAAACTCAGAGAAGCTGCTGGTCAGGCAACAGTGCCAAATGAAAAAGTTAAATTGCAGTAAGCTACGTTATCATATTCAATTCACCCATACCCTCAAGGTACTTCTCTGTACTACTCTAGGTAACTGTTGATTCAGTTTGTAGATCAGTAGATCCTTCCACCATTACTGTGCATTATCACACCTTTACATAAAGGCCACAAGTGCTTCAGAACACCTAACACAGTATGACAGTTACCACGAAGAAACATATATTTGGAAACTACTTTGTGGCCAACACTTTGCTACACTTCTCAGCTTTTCTTCAGGCCTGTGCTGGCACACATGCAGCTGCATGTCCTGTACTCACAGAAGCACACATACCTGGGAACTTGTCCTTGTAATGTGTCTGTCCACTTGAAATTCTGAATATATCTCAACTTGCACTCTTGGGAGGAGTCATCCAGTGAACGGATAAAACCTATGGAACAAAAGAAAATCTCAAAGTAAGAAACAGAAATAAAGAACGAAGAAGGGGTATCAATAAGAATACAGATACAGATAAAAGAATGTTTCTTTTTGCATCAAAAATCTGTGTTACTTCCTGAGGTTTTCCTTTTTCAGTATCTTGAGAACAAGATCTGAACTGGCTACTATAAGGAACTCCTTGCCCAGCAGGTTATCAAATCAACTCAGTCTTGACTGCTCAAGGAAAACCTCGCAGATATCTGTATGTCCCATATGGTGACTACTGAGGAGTTGGACTGACCCGACTACAGGATGGCTGAGGCTGCTTGAGGTGAGTGGCTGTCCTGAACACCATAATGGTGATCAGGAAATTCCAGGAAAAGCATCCTGGTCAACAGGGAGAGAGAAAAGGGCTTGTAAGCATGGACTCATCTAGTCATTATCTCTTATCTCCAGGGCTACAGGAAACTGGTTCTTTATGTCCAGCAGTTCAGAAAACAGCAGTCAGCGGAATGAAACCCATGCTCTAAGATGTTCAAATTCCAACATATGCAGGCCCAAGGAACTTTTCAGGGAGGCTTAAGAAGGACCTTGGTCTGATCAGGTCTTACAGACTTTAAGAACTCAGAACTTGCTACCACAGCCACTAGTGTTACAGTTTTAGGCACTGTCACATGTTTATATAGATGAAAAATACTTGTTTCTTTCAAATGCAGAAGATTTTAGTGGCCAAGCATGATGTTTTCCTAAAGAAACTCTCCAAATCTTGACTGCAGCAACATGAACTCCTATCATACCTTTACCTAGATGTGGTATTTGCTTATCCTCTCCCAGGGACTGAGAGAACTAAACCAACATGAGCTGCTTCACTTCCCACACACTGAAAGATTGCAGTTGCCATGAATCTACTCATTCCTGAAAACTCAGTCTAAGAAACTTGGTTGAGAGGAGTTATCAAAATATTGGCAGAAGGAAGGTTTCAGGGGAATGGGTGAACACAGGTGGCCATCTACTGAAAATGTAGGTACTGTGTTAATGATTATCTGTATGTACACCTAGTCAAGCAGCAGTAGAAGAGTAAACTTGCGATATGTCTATGAGCTGGTATTAGACAAACCACAAGTTTACATTGAAGAGCAAATCCTATCAACTGATTAACAGACTCAATTCATACTTTTAAGGAGCCATTCACCACCATCTAAGAGGCAAATAAACATTTTCTCCAGCAGGAAGCAGGAGGACAGGACTGCCAACACATAGTACTGGCAAGGTCACAAAGCACACTGAAACGTGGAGAAAGTGCCCAGCAAGTATACCCATGACTGGTATCAAGCACAGAACCCACAAAGATATTCTCCTTCCTGAGGAGTGCAAAACTTCCTTAGATCATTCTTTGATCCAGAAGATCAACACAATACCCATTATGAGAAGTGCCATTAAAACTCAACTGATAAACCTATCGATGTATCAGTAGTATTACTAATAAATCTTCCTACCTTGCAGGAGTGAGAAGTACAAATCAGTTGCATTTTTCATCATTTCTGGATTACAGCTCGAGTCTGTGAACAGCTCCAAGAGTCGTGTTCGAGATAATCTCAAATCACTATATGGAGGAGAAAAAAAGTAAAGAAAAAAAAACCCTAGGAAATTCTACTCCAAAATGTACCATTAAGAAAGTACCCACCCACGTATAGCACCACCCTTCTGGCTCGGAAGGAGAAACTAAGCATTCAATTTAGCTACCTGAAGGCCAGGAAAGGGACTTTATGAGGACAATACCAGTAAATAGAGAAAAATCTTCCTTTCTCCTGTAGACACATATGATTGACTCTTGAGCACAAACCATTTTGGACAGACAGCAATGGATAATTAGTACTAAGACTACTGTTGTAACACAAATGAAAGTAACTGCTTTTGCCTACCAAGAGTTTGGGTGCAAGGGGAGGGAAGAAACAAACAGCAACATTCTTCAATATTAGAATGGGATGAGATGAAGAGATAAGAATACATCTGCAGAATAAGCTGAGATCTCTTTTCATTACATTTCTATCTACAGTAGAACAGTCAGGCCTTATCCACTTATGGAAATTAAGTGATCCTTCACACAGGAATGCATAGTCATCAGAAAGACAATGCACGTTTCGTCTTTTGACACTGCATTGTTATAATTAGCCTTGCTATGCACTACTCAGAGACTTGAAAACTGGAGAATTCATTCTTTGTAACCAAATGTTCAGTGTTAGCAGTGTCTTACTGTCTCCCTGCCTACATCTTCAGCATAAAAACTGAAGAGTAACCACTGCTTTTAAGGATGTCCTCCAAACAGTGATGTTAGTTATAGGAACACTTACTTGCAAACCTTTGTTGCAGCTGGAGTGGTAGCTACCCCATAATAATTAAATGAAACAGGAGCTGTAGCCTTCAAAGGGTTGCGATGGAACCAGTGGGTCATTTTCTCTCCGTAATGTTGTTTACGCCAAATCTAAAGTGTGGGATAGGAAGAGCAGCTACAGGAACAGGTACAACTGAGATGCTACATAGATCATGCTCCTCCACTCCTAAAGATATATTCCAAATATAAACAATTAGGCATGAAATTAATTTGAAGTGACATTTCTTCTTGAAATGCTGAGCTTAGGTATGCCTTGCCTTCAATGTGCTTAGTTCGAGAATTTCACTCTCTTGAAATATAAATACTTTCTGAGGCAACTATTTAAAGCTAGGCAAAAATCTATCACCTTCTTTACTCTATGTGAGCACATAATTCCCTAGTAAAAAAATCCCCACATTTATTACCTCCTGCATAAGACTGAACATACCTGTAAATGACATGAGAAGTACCTCAGAATCACAGAATCAGTTAGGTTGGAAAAGACCTCTGAGATCACGGAGTCCAACCTATGACCAAACACCACAGTGTCAACTAGATCGTGGCACCAAATGCTACATCCAGTAATTCCTTAAGCACCTCCAGGGACAGGGACTCCATCATCTCCCTGGGCAGCCCATTCCAATGTATAACAACCCCTTCTGTGAAGAAATTCCTCCTGATGTCCAACTTAAACCAACCCTGGCACAGCATGAGGCCAGCTCCTCTTGTCCCGTCACTATTTGCCTGGGAGAAGAGGCTGAAACCTCTATGAGTGGCTTTTACTGAGGGGCAAGCAGCGACCTCCTGGCACGGTCCGGGTCCTCCTGACCGAGAAGGGGGCTCGTTCATCGCGTCAGTGCCTACCACGGTTTCTTTATCGCGACAGTGCCTATCGCGACTTGTTCATCGTGTCAGCGACATCCCCACCCACCTCCGCAGCGGTGTATCCCAAGCTCGGTCGCCCCCGGCCCGGGTCGGTCGGTCTGTCTGCCCTCCCCAGGCCTCTCAGGTTGGTCGGTCGGTCTGTCTGTCCGTCCGTCCGTCCCCCACAGGTCGGTCGGTCTGTCTGCCCCCCACAGGCCCCTCAGGTCAGCCGGTCAGTCTGTCCTCCACAGGTCCGCGGGTCGGTCGGTCTGTCCGTCCCCCTCAGGCCCCCCAGGTCGGTCGGTCTGTCTGTCCGGCCGTCTCCCACGGGTCGGTCTGTCCGTCTGTCCCGCCCAGGCGCCACAGGTCGATCGGTCGTGAGCCACCCACAGGGCTCTGACGCCCCAGGTCCGTCTGTCCCGCCACAGGACCGCGGGTCGGTCTGTCTGTCCGTCCGTCCCGCACAGGCCCCACAGGTCGTTCGGTCGGTCTGTCCGTCCGTCCGTCCCGCACAGGCCCCACAGATCGTTCAGTCGGTCTGTCCATCCGTACGTCCCGCACAGGCCCCACAGGTCGGTCTGTCTGTCTGTCCCCTACAGGCCCGCGGTCCCCCCGGCCCTGCCCGGCCTGGCCCGCGTCACTCGCCCTGCCCCGCAGGCAGCGCCACCCGAGAGCCGACAGCACAGCACGGCACAGCACGGCACGGCACGGCACGGCACCGGTCCCGCCGCCGCGCTGGGGACTCCCCCCGGCACAGCGCCCGAGCGGCACGGCCGGG
>VXAU01002357.1:640524-827322 GCA_013399695.1 Formicarius rufipectus | reverse complement strand
GGAACCGGCCCGTCCTGCCCTCCGCGGGGCGAGGCAGGGCCGGCGCGGGGCTTGGAGGGAGGTGCCCCTGCCCGTGGCATGGGGAAGGAACAGGATGAGCTTTGAGGTCCCTTCCGAACCAAACCAGGTTTGTCTGTGACTCTGGTTGATGGAGCCCCCCGGGCGCCCCTGGTCCGGGATACTCCCATCCAGTCGCAACCACGCTTGTGGGGAAGGGTGGACCCGGCAAATGGGCTGCAGAAGCATCAGGCTTAACCAGGGGAAAAACAAACAAAAAAAAAAGCCCTAACCAGCCATCAGGGTGAAAAGGGGTTCGTCACACGCCGGTGTGTTTCGCTGCTGATGAAACCGGGGTAGGAGTGTGGGGAACCCTGGACCCCATTGGGTGGGACTGCGCCATCCATGAATACTCTCCAGCAGAGGAGTATTGGCTGTAGGGCACTGTCGGTATCCTTAGGAACACACCTGGTAGCTTCAGTTCTGTGCTCTCCCCTACTGCTCCATGCACCATGAGGATGAAAGTTACCTCCTTGTGATCTGAGTATTTCAGGATAATCTTCTCATTGTGAATTTTTTCTAGAAATCATCAGGAGAATTTGCTCTTGTTCCTAAGAGAAAATCAGCTGAAGGGATGCTCCCTGAGGGATCTTCTAGGGCTGTTCAGGACTGTTCAAGTTACTGTAACCACACTGGCCGCTGGCTCACTTGCCATTCAGAATAACTAGTCTGCTGGCCATGCACAGTGTGGTCGTGAGAGGCTGTAATATCACTTCATTCACTCACCAAGCAGGGTGATGCAAGTTCATTTATTTGCACTTTGCTGATGGCCTTTTGAGTAGGGCAAGCAGTTACTATACAAGCCTTGGCTGAGGGATGGAAAGAAATTTTCTTCCAGATTTGTATCAGCATAAAAAAAGAAATCATCGAAAAGTAAAAGATGTTTTTACTAAATGCCCTTATGTGGACATGTACGAGGAGTCCAGTAGGATCCTAATACTTTGAACTGTCTTAGCAGTCTTGGCAGCCAGTTTCATATAATCATGTTTCTTCAGAATGAAAAGTCTTTGAGCTTTTCCTCCAGAACATGCTTCACTGACAAGTGAGGTCACTAAATGTTTGCAGACAGTCCAGTGTGAGAGTCAAAGTGCTATTTCCTCCTCTATCACTCATGTTGGATGAGAACTGAGGTCATCTCCACACCCTGGCTCTGCTCTGACTTTGGAATGGTGTGATATCTTTGTAAGAAAGCTCCTCCTGGGTACTAGTATATTGTAAATGCTCTTATCAGCAAGCTTCTGCTGTGTAGTCCTCAGTAGATGAATTCTGTTGTTCCAGGACTGAGAAGAAAGGAGAGAGAAGATCAAGGGATTACAGAGAGGTATTTCCTAGGGAGGAGCAAAACGTTTTCTGTGTGTATATCTGCTGCTTGTAGATTTAGCAGGTAAATCAATAACACTTTCAAGGTGTAGAGTGGAGGTTGCAAACAAGTGGCACAGGACAAGATACCAACCTATAGTTCTGGAGAGACGTTATTGTGTGGGTTTTTGCTATTGCCTTCTCCAGTGGCATCCTGAGATGGGGTGAACAAGTGTGATGCTGCTGTTGTCCAGATGCTGCCTACACCAGCACGGCTGATCAATACCGAGGGCCTGGGGAGGAGCTGGTTACACTGAGCTTGCTGATGCTGAGAAAGCTTAGATTTGGGAAGTCTAGGTCCTGATGGCTGCTGATGTAAAGTTGTTACTTATGTCCTGTGTCCATTTGCTCAGCTCTTTGTTGCTCCTGGAAGTGCAGGAAGCTTGAGTTTCATTCGTTCGGGTGCTTGCTCACACAGGAGCCCTTCTAGCTGTCAGGAGTGACTTCCCTGTTGAGTGTCACCATCTGTGGGACTTGATTTAATCAAATTTTGCATGAGCTTCAGGTGGGGTACCACATGCATTTATTTGGATTAGGGTGGATTTTTTTTTTTTTTATTAGTGACAAAAGGAAAGAAGGTTGTGTTATTGATGCTCGCAGAAATGTTAGTGCTGTGATGCTGCCTCTTGTGGGTGACATATTGCTGTCATGGTGATATTTTCTTAAGTCATACTTTTAATGCCCTTTTTTTGTGTTCTGTGTATCATATGGCAGGGCAGTAGGGAAGGAGTGTAGATTTGGGTTCAGGCATGCTTGTGCTTTTTGTCTTTTCTCAGCTGCTGTCTTTCCCCGTTTATGAAGGGAGGCAATACCACCAAGTTGTGCAGTTACGTGTCCTGTTTGGTTATGTTTTCACTCATGCAAGTTAAACGCTACAATTGTCTGAATCCTTGTGGGTTTTTTAAGAGTGTTTATTTTGAGGAAAACCAAAGAAATTGAGTTCTGATTTTTGTTTCTGCCACAGGCCTTGGTGATAATCTGTTCTGCTGTGTGAATTTTGGTGTATGCATTTTAACCTCCCCCCAGAAACCAAGCTAATGCCCCTTGCAGTGGTGGAGAGAAACAGCATCCCTTTAACAGTGCAAACTTGGATGTTCCTGGCAGAAGAGTATGGTGATGCCCGGGTACCACTGCTGTCCCTGGGTTTCCCCTCAACTCTTGACCTCCCTCCTGCTCGGCTTGCAAAAAATAAATTATTTACAGGGAATGGCAACAATCGCCCAGAGGTTTTGCTTGTTTAATGTTTGCCTTCCTCCCCGGACGGAAACTGTAACTCTTCCCATAGCTTCCCTCCAGCTTCCTTTCGCTTTCTCGAGCCGTTTGCAGACTGTTACTTTCCAAACCCCTTGGTACTCCTGCCTCTGGTGACAAGGGGTGGGGTCTCTGCTCTGCCTGGGATGCTGACAGGCACAAATGTGAGCTCATCCACCTTGGCAGCCTGGGCCAAGCTACCCTCTGCCTGGCTTCCTGTGCTAGGAGAGCATGTGCCACTGCCTAGGGTGCTCCCACCCTGGCAATCTGTGCCTCCTGGCAACTTGATTTGCCTCAGACTGTCCCTGTGAAATGCTTGTGGGATTGTACCACAATGGGTCTTCACAGGGGCTATGGTTTCTTATCATGGAAAGGAGAGGATGATAAGAGGTAAAAGGTCAGTGCTTATAAAAGGGGCTGTTGGCTAGGAGGACCTTCTTACCTGTACTCCCTTCATGATGTATTATATATGTAGTCTTTCCTGCCTAATGTGGTTGCACGTTTTGTCCACCTTCTAGGTTTTTTTTAAATACAGTCTACCATGGGTATAGAAAACTTCATTAAAAAAAAAAAAACAAAAAAAAAAAAAAAAAAGGACAAAAAAAACCCCAAACAAAACAAAAAAACCCACCAAAAACTCTTTGGAGCAGCAGTGTGTGGAGCTTTTGGCTGATGCATTTTCTGGAGCTGGGGGGGAAATGTGTGTTTGTGCTGTGTTCCCACTCTACAATTTTCTTTTCCCCCCATCCAGATTAGCAAGGCACCTACAAAAAGAGGCACAGTCGCAGCACAACAACTCGGAATTCACAGAAGATCAAAAGGTGAGCACTGCTGTTTGCTCAGTCAAGGACCTTGACTCAGAGATGTTGATGTGTGTTGTGTTTTTTTATCTCACAGGCTAGAGCCTTGTGCGACTTTTTTTCCTCCCTTAATATGCACAAACAGAAACCGAGCCCAGCACAGCTGAAACCGTTGCTGTCACTAGATCTGACGGATGCTCTGCTGTGTAGTATTGAATGTCATGCCTGCTGGCCAGAGTCCTTCATAACCTGGGTGTTTCTTCTTTTGGGTGATGTTTGATAACTTGCTTATTCAACATTAGCACAATTTATGTTGTGAGGTCTAAATAGAAGATGTCTTGGACTGCAGACATTTGAGGGTATGTTAGCTTAACATGTAACACTTGACAGGGAAGGGTCCTGGCAGAATACTTCCTAGCAGCCTCTTAGAACATCATTTGTTTATAATCTTTCAAAATACTGAAATTACTCCTCCCTCCCTCCCCTTGGTTGAAAAGGCTGTTTCTCCTCTCAGCAACATACTACTGCAGTTCTGTGATGGGCTTTAAGTGGGCAGTGCTAGCTGAGGTCTCATACACTCCAGCATTTACTACAAAATAAAATCTTTTGAGATATGGGGCCTTCTTAAATTTTCTTGTCTCCTATAAAGGCATACTTTCCTTAGGAGTACCAAACTAGAGACTTGTATTTCCAGATTTCTCAGTCATAAGATCACTTGTTTGAGCAATGCTCTCACCAGGAAATTGACATTTGCTAGCTCAGAATCTCAGTTAGGGTAATAGAGTGCTAGGGTAATAGGATCTGTGCTTGCAAATGTTAGTCCTGAGAACAGGTCCTGGCTGAAGAAATCTGAGGTGAACTTACTGTGTTTGAAGAAACTCATACCAAAAAATGCACCAGTTTCCTTGATGTCTACCAATAAGAAAAGAGCTGATCTTCCATATTCTGTTTACGTTCTGCAAAGAAGGTGGTAAAGCTCAAGATTGCCTTAAACTGAGTTGTAATCTTGGAGAAGGATTTGGTCCACTTTTTATGAACTGTGAGCCTGGAGAGTCTTGTTATTGGTGGACAGCTGTTTACTCTTTGCTTGCTTCTTCTCTCTGTCCCTTGCTGGTAGCTTTCTCCATCATTCTCAGCTATTATTATCTTTGCTGCATGTTTCCCCTGTGTGGAGACTTTTGAAAATGTAGTTACTTCATGAAGGCAAAGTTGTTAATCTCGCTTCTGGAGACATCATCTCCTGTGAGTATGGGAACCAGAACCGCACAGGGCTTTGCTTCCAGATGTTCCCTGAGTCTTATGAAAAGGACCTTGGACCACATTGTGGAAGTGAATGAGGTCAGCCATGAGGGAAGGCCTGGGGGGCTCAGGAAGTGGAGATAACTGACCTCAGATGTTAGATGCACAACTGCAGTCACATCTTAAGGCAACAGTCTTCTGACAAAAAAAAAAAAAAAGAAGCATGGAGTGGTGTTCTTAAATCCTTGCAGAGTGATACCTGTTTCTAAAGCTGATATAATTTATAAAAGAGGTTTGCATTTATGTCACTTGCTGTTTTTTTCAGATCAGTAAGTGGCTGATGCACTGAAACTTTGAGTCTGGTTATCAAATGGCAATAACTATTTCATTAGCCACATGTACAGCCCAGTTCCCCAATGTTTTCTTGAAAGAGCGCTCCCACCTCTACCACAAGGAATGCTAGTCACAGCAAAAATGTGTCTTGCTATTTCTTCGAAAGAAGCACTTCACAGCAAAATCTTTTTAGTTTGATGTAAACCTCCGTGCTGTTCTAGTCTTCCCTATTTCTGCAGGAGCTCAGCCAGTGTATCATTTAGTGATCATGACCAATTACTATCATCACTAATATCATTCACATGGCTAGAAGGGGTGGAGTTTAGCATACTGCTGGCTTTGCAAGCAGTTTCATTAAGCAGAAGTGTATCTTCTTGCTCACTGCCCTTTAAAAATTCAGCTACCAAAACATCTACTTTTGCTCAGTTCTGCTCCTGCGAATGCATCCACAAGCACGATATTCCTCGTGGCTCCAAAAAGCGTGTTTCCCTATTACCTTGACTTTCTAAGATTCTGCATGTTGTATAAGAGCCAGCTCTTTGTTTTTTTGAATGTGGAGGAGTGTGTAAACTTCAGAGTTTGCTTATCTGATATCACTGGCCAAGGCTGCATGCAGAATTTTATAGATTGAAAGGCTGTGAGGCTCGTTATGATTTCCAGTTGCTTGATCTACCTTAATTCCAGTTTTGGTGTAGATTTGCAGTTAGCTGTTTTCCAAAGAACTATCCATACTGCTGAAATTTACTATGATGCTGTCATTGTTTCTTACCCCACATACTCTATGGGGTAGGTGGATTTCAATGGAGATTCCTCTGTACAGAGGCAAAGCTACTCACTTTATAGCTACAGGAAAAGGACAAGACAATGTTCAAATTCTCATCCCTATCTCTCTGTATAAACTATTACCACGTTTGGGTTTATTTCATGCGTCACAGGTGGTGTATATGGTGCAGATATGGCCACATCGTAATTGATGATGTGATACGTGTTAATGTAATCATACAATCTGTTAATCTAAAAACACTTGACAGATACCACCAGTTTCTTTCCTAGGCATACTGTGAACCAGTTATCATGTCTCTTACAATAAATGTATTGTTTATGGTAGGAATTCGCACTTTAGTGTTATCTTGCCTTTTTGCTCTGGATCTGAATTCAGTCTGTTTTGAAACACTGTATGCTACTTGCCTTGATGGAGTAGACTGGTCTTCAGATTTTGCTGTTCGTTCCTTGTATTTTCAACTTCTGAGGGATTGTCGTCTTCTGACTATTGCTGGACATAATTCTGGAGTTTTAGTCCTTAGGGAAGGCTCTGTTTTGACTTGGGTAATTGACAGTGCTGGAATCTTCATTAGTGAATGTGAATTTTATTGAAGAATCTCTTTGCAGATACTGTAAACAGAAATCATTGCCTTTAATCACCCTTCAACAGCTGTAAGGAGGTTGTGCAACAATTTCATTACCTAGAAACTGCATGTATGGAATATTAACAGACACAGTTACTGGTGAAATTACCATAGTCTTCATGTTTGAATCTTGCTGTTCATTATTTTACCTTCATTCTCTAAAAAAATCCTGTGTTCATTCATGATCAGCCGCTGTGTTTTGCGACATGAATTGTTCCAATTAGGTTTGGCCGTGGTTATCAGCTTGCCTCCAGCTACAGTTACTCTCACCCAGTTCTCTGTGCAATAAATGTGACCTTTAAAGCCCTCTTCCAACCACAGTTGTTGCTTCTTGTGTAACTGTTTTTGTGCTAGGCTGAGGTCTCTTCAGTATTAGAAAACTGTGCTTTTTATGCAATGATAACTTGCTGAAATAACAGCACTGTTGAACAGCCTTAGCATGATTCATTAAACTACTGGTCTTCTAACAGCCTAGACCTCTCGTGAAAGCCAAACTCTGCTCTGGCTCTGTATTTATGCAAACATCTTTGACTGCATTACAGTTAGCACAGTCATTACTGTACTACACTGAAGAAATCTTGACTACAAGACCAACTGATTTTTTTTCCCCGTTCTAATCACAAGTTTACATAAAGCTGAATCTTAACTATTTAAAACTAGCAAAGTTAATTATGGCTTCAGTGTTTCTAATGAGATGCAGAATGATTTCCCTGCTGCAGAAAGGAGCCTTTGCATGGGATAGTTGCAGCTGAAAATGATAGCAGTGTTTAGCTGCGTTTTTAACTTTTGGGTTGGGTGTGGTCCCTTAAAAAAATAGTTATGAATAATGCCTGCTGGGAGCTTGCCATATTTCAATAGATTCCATATAAAACCTATTCTTTACTATTTTAAGACTCCCAAACTCTCTTAAATTAATCTGTTTCTAGGGTCACTATTGCACTTCAGCCCCCAGGAGCTGGAGAACACACATTTTTGTATTGCCCTTTGTTCTGTTAGGAGCTTCCTAGTTCAGGCAGTTTTCAGAACAGACAGTTATGAGTCTGCAGGGTAGGGAATAGTGGTGTTGCTGAATTTATTGGTGAATTGACAAAGGGGTTAGGGGTTGAGCGGTTCTTCTGAGACCTCCTTTGTGGTGTGGGCTTAATGCTCTGCATGAGAGACTGGGAGGGGAAGAGTCACGTGAAAATCTGTTCTGTGGTGGGCAAGGAGACTGTGTGCTGGCACCCTGCAAGCTTGTAACCCTCTTTCTGGTGTGTAGTTGGGGGGGTTTTGATATAACACAGGATGGGCATGCTTTTTGCTCAGCAGTCAACACCCAAACCATTGGAACAGCTGGGTTTTTGCAAATGTTAGAGCTGTAGTCAAACCTCAGAGACTCCCCTCCCTTCCCTAGGGAACCTCTGGATTCCTTTCTTTTACCCATTACTTCACACCTTCCTCCTTAAGAATCTACCTTTGCAAATGTATCTTTCCAGATGTTCTCAAATATGAAAAGGAATTCCTTTTGTTACACTGCAGCTGATTAGGTGGATGTAGTGTGTTCTTATTAAAGGGACTGAGAATCTGCTTCTGTAGTAATACCTGGTGTCCTCCCATCCAGCCTGAAAGTATATGTAAATATATCCACAACACCCAGATGTGCAGTGTGGGTCTGAAAGTCTCAGAATCAATCTAGGACTGTATGTGCTCTGTTCTTTTTCAAAATATCTGTTTTTACAAGCTATGCTGGAGATCCAGTCATGGGTCTCTGTTATGTAGCAGAATTTATTTTGGACAAGTGAGAATTTGTTGACCAACCCTAGGCTGCAAAATTAACCTCCAGAGAAATAGAACTGTTAATATTTTTTTTCTCTGCCATGTTGCATGCAAGCATAAGGTCATGTTGCTCTATGCTGAAATTCCCAAAGCACACTGTTGCACGTGCTGCATCCTTGGCAGAGAGAAAACTCTGTGTCCTGTGTTACTACCCAACATTCACTGCTTGCCTGGATGGTGCTCAGGAGAACTAAATCTTTTGAAAGACCTCCATACAACAGACAGTCATAAAAACTATGAGAAAGTAAAGTCTGGCTTGATGTCACGTTGTAACAGAATGTTTAAGGTGAGAGGAGGTGCCAGCTGGGGAGAAATGGCTTCAAAAGCTTTGATCAGCCTATGGTGGCAGATGAAAATCAGGTGTCTGAGGTTTTTGCACACTCCAGCTGTTGGCTCTGCCTTTTGAGGTATTGATGTCTGACCTGCTTATGATTCAGCTCCTGAACTCTCAACTTTCGTTATGCCCTAAGGCGAACTGAAACTGGAGTCCTTGAGCTTTTAGCCCAGCCCATTGAAACTAGTGGTGTCTCAGGAGCTAACTGGGGAGCAGCTGTGACATCTCTTTGCAGTTGAGACATTTCTCAGGGCAGGTGACAGGGGTAGGTACCTGGGAAAGCATGCCTAGTTATTATATGCTACTACCAGCCTCCTGGAGTCATAAAAATATAACCCTCCAATTTGGCTTTTGATTGACACTGCATAACTTGCCAGGTGCCCATACTCGTGAAGTTCTTTGATGCTAGAGTTCTGCTCTAGGAAATCTTTTCCTCCCCTTGCATTGAGCTCATGGGGGATCTCTTTTTATATTACCTGATTTAAAAGGAGAGAATGAGTTACAGGTGCATATTTCAACTTCACTCTTCCTTCTGAGGGCAAAACTTACTTTGAAAATAAACTACTTTTCTCTGCAGCTTCATTCCTGATGGCTTTCTTGCCCAATAAATGTTCCTCAGATCATTTTGAATTTATATTTGTCCCTTATCTCTGCAGATAGTCTGAGTTTCAATTCACTGAAAACTTTCAGTGAATGAACAAACTTGTGGTGGTCAGGCAAGGTAAAATACACCAGACAGTTGTGTCCACTTGATATGAATTATGAAAGTCCTTTCAGCTGGTAGTAACAGAAACAAATGCAACTGTTTTGTGAGACATAAAAACTTAATACTGTTTTCAAAGTAAGACTGTTTGCATTGGACTGTTTTGAAGTTCTTCTATCTTTCTACATTTTTAAATGAAAATGAGAAATTACATCACAGTTATGTTTGGGGATGTTTTTGATTGCTGACAAGTTTGAATTGAAGAATATATTCCATGATTCACTTGGAGTTTAAATCTCTTAAAATCACAAAAATAGAAAGTTAGAAAAATAATCCACCTCTGTACTTCCTCTCCCACCAAAACTTGCAAAATTGGACTGTTTTTTCAGTGCTGAGATACAAGACTGCTTTAACATCTGAGGAGGGTGGATTTGATTTGCTGGGACTGTGAGCCTGATGGAGGAACTGTAGGCAAGGCTCATAAAATCATAAATAGCCAGTCAAGTTCTCAGAAGTTAATGCACTGGTTGCTTGGATTTATTTTTTTCAGTCCCCTATCACCTGAGACCAGTTGAGTTTATAAACAGTTTATGATGTGATAGGCATTATTACAGTGTCTGCTGAGTGAATGTCCCCCATCTGTGTTGTTGGGCTGTGGGAGGGGGGTTAAGTGGCAGATGTCTGTTTCATCTATTGTGCTTTCAGAAAATCTTGCTTTTGTATAAAAAAACCACTTTTGATGCTGAATGATCGGGTACTGAATAATACATCTGAAATCTTTGCAAGAAAAAACAATTGTTTGTATTTATGTTCTTTAAAAATGTGAATCTGGAAGAATACATTTTCAGTACTGAACTATTTTCTTTTCCTTTCAGAAAACCATAGCTAAAATTGCAACATGCTTGGAACTGAGAAGTGCAGCTTTGCAGGTATCGCTCTTTTTCCTGTGACTTCATCCCTTAGCAATAGGTAACATTTGAAAACTTGTTTAGTGTCTTCAGAAGCAGCTACATCTTACGAAAAGAGAGTGAACAAACCCTTGAACACTTAGAATTTCCAGATTGTCAATGCGATGCCCCAGGTGGCTGCCTTAAAAAAGACTTATAGTGTTTATATGAGCATCTGTTAGGGTTTGTACAGGAATTTAACTGCACATTTTGTCTTTGGTTCTTTACCTCATGTTTCCCATTCAGAACTGTTTAGTTTGTCTTCCTAACTTGTGTGCTAGGGTAAAAAGATCCCCAGAGTGACCCTTGCCCTAATTCAGCTGCTTCACAAATCATAGCAGACCATGAAGAAGAATGTGTGTGTAGAATAAAAATTACTTTTTAGCAGTTGTGAAAACTGGCACTGCTGTAGAAGAATGTGGGAAAACAATGTTTTATAAACTATTCTTTGGGCCTTTTTTCTATACTGAAAGTACATGTCATGGTAGTGAGTATCTTTTTCTCTCAGCACAACCTTATCCCCATAATGAAAGGCAAGTGAGAGAAATTTCTGAAAGACTGTGGATGGGGTAGGGATAAATCAATGAAAATGGAGTTTAGGTTACTGGAGTACCTCTTTGTCTGCAAAGAGTGGTGAAGGCAAATTTTGCATGAAGTTACTCACAGCAGCACTCCAGAGCACTTCGTGTTGCTATTCAAGGTGCAGCAGGCCCACTGTGCTGCCTTTAATTGCCTGAGAGGCTGGGATACAGCCTGCTGGAGCTGGACTAATGAGGTGAGGCTGGCCAGTCTCTGGGCTGTGCAGCGTTTGAAGAATTCCTTGGTTAGCTTTACCTATTTTGGTGTAAGGTGTCTGAGGAGTGTTGCACTTGCTCTGAGTCACTGTGACTTTGATGAGGGCAGGCATGTTCCGTTGTGGGACACATTTCAGAGCAACAGCAGAAGATGCAGCCATGTCATAACCTGCCAAGCTGAAGAGATGATGTTGTGCAAGAACAGCCTTCCTTGCTGTTGATTCCTCTGCAGTAACTCAAAGATTTTCTAACCGCGTGTGAGGCTACTAAAACTCCGCTTTGGGGAGGGCTTTATTTGCTGCAGTTTGGTTTCTTAGCAGAGGTAAAGCAGTTAGTCAGTGTGGTCATCTTTTTCAGTGCTCCTAACAGGAGGGTTATAGCTGCTTTTCTGTCCTTACCTAATCTTGCATTGTTCCACGTGTCTTTGTCCTAATCACTCCTGGACAAAATCAAGAAAAAGCTTCATTGGGCCTTTTAATGCTGGAAACAATGGGCAATCTTAAGAGATGCCAAGGTTGGAGTGACGTAGTAGGTAAGACCTGATCTCAAAGGCCATCTGAAAGACCACCTGAAAGAGGATGTCCAATATCAATCCTCTTCTTTGCACCACGTATTTTTATTCCAGCTCTGCCACTTTTTGTCTCAGAATAAGCTAGTTCAGATTACCAAGCTGTTGGTGAGCTACTTCAAGAATAAAAAATTAAACTTTTCTGTTGAGTCAGTCAGGTAGGCTTACTGAGAACCAGACTTGTATATGCTACAGACAGACAAGGAAACTGCATCATCAGAGTTGGAGAAAGGAGAGGTGGTATTCCTTTTGATTTTGCAGTGGGCTCTTAGCTGAATTTTGTCAAGCTTATCCTGTGTACTGTAATTCCTACCCATGTTTCAGTGTTGAACTGTGAATGTTCCTATGTGTAGTAAGTAAGAATTTGCAACTAGGTACTTTAAAAATATTCATCTTCTGATTGAGCTTGGAACATGGGTTCAGTTTGTTCTCAATAAATGAGAAATAATGACCTTTCCACCTCACATGTGAAACCTACCTTATGTTGGGGAGATTTTGTTGGGTTCTTTAGGATGAAACTTTGAAGTAGTTTGGTACACTTGAACAAAGGAAGCACCTGCCTATTCTAAAATCTGGTAGCTCTGCCTGAGAAGGTGCATTCTGAGATCTAACTCTTTCTTTGCAATGTCCTAGTCCACCCAATCACAGGATGAGTTTAAGCTTGAGGATCTGAAGAAGTTGGAACCAAGTAAGTAGTATCTTTGTATTTTAAGTGAATGACATTTATCATGACAGTGGAAAACATGACAGCACTACAAATACTGACTGACCACAGTGTGGTTTGACAGTGAGGCTGCTTTTAGGTGGTTCTTCTGAATGTCTGCTACCGTGTAGACAAAAACTGATGTGTATTAAGGAATGTAATGTGGGTAACTTCAAAGTGTAGTAATTCAAATATTTCACATAGTATATTTGTCTTTGTTTTTAAATAACTAATTTGAGTGCTGCTAAGTTTTGCACAAAATAGTGTTTTAAGGTATCCACTAGTACATTATATAGTTTACATGCATTTTTCCAACTTGAACTGAATTTCAAGACTTTGTGGTCTTCCTCCTTGCAGCATGAAATTTATTTTTTCTTCTGAAAATATTTAACTTGTGCTCACAGTAGCCAGTCACCTGTCACCTCCCACTGTAATGCTACCAGACTAATGAAATTAAGAGTCAAAGTGAGGATGTGAGTCAGTCTTTGAAGAGTTCTGTGTGATGTTGTTTTTTCCCCAACTGATCCTGGGTCAGGTCTTGGTATGTCAATCCAGAAATAACTTTTTTCATGTAGGAAGTATCTATTTATCAGGTTCATTTTCCTTCCTGTAACACTGGCTGCTTTGTTCTCAAAGCATCCTTATGATTAGAGCTTCCACATCTGACCCGTATTGTCCTGTGGTTCTGCAGTTCTCAGGGAACAGCAGCTGTGGAAGAGCTTCTTTCATGCTGACAGAAGTTGATTGCATTTTACTTATGACACAATTGTGTCATTAAAGGTTCTATTGGGGATAAACATGATGGACAGGGAAGTGTTTCCCCTTCTGAATAGGCTGAGCTTCTCTGCACAGGCTCCTACAGGGAAGCTTGTCAAGAAGGGTAGCACTGAGTTGAGCTTCCTGGTATCTCTACCAAAACATAAGAGTTCCAAATGCTTTTAAACTGTTCCCTGAAAATGGTAAGTGAAGGTGTGTTACAAGATCACCAGGTCTGTGAAGATCACAACTCAGGAAAAGTTTCACTATGTGTTGGAACATTCGGTCTTTTTCAGACTACATCTTGCATGTCTGGCCCCTGAATCCTCCAATTTGGGATTATTTTGTATAGATACTGCTGCTCTCTGTTTACAAAGTATTTAAAATGTTGTAATCATTTCATGACTGTGGGTTTTGGACTCCATTGTGCAAATGCCCTTTGAGTGACTGAATGATGGGAGAGGGAGAGGAATCTTGTCCAAAGTTTCAATTACGGTGCAACAATCCCAGTGCTTATCTTGCCCTCCATCAGAAAATGGATTTTTAGCTGTCAAAAAAAATGTAGCAGTGTGAAGTGCATTCAGGCCACACCTCATACAACAAACAACTATATTAAAACTGAAGAAGAATGTGTGGCCATCAGTTTTCAAATACAGTTATTTTCCTTGGAGGAGAATGGGTGGCTTTATGACAATAATTGAACATTGATGTTCTTAATGCTGCACTCTGGGTTCTTCTGGCCTCTTTCTTTCTGAATTGTGCCTTTGTTTTGTGGTTTTTAAGTATATCTTGAAGAGAGTAAATCTTAATCAGGCCAACACCAGCCATTTCATAAAACATACCATGAAGTTTCTGTGTTGTCAATTTTTATTTTACATTCCACCAGAAAAAAAAAAAACTTTAAAAATTTGGGCTGGAAATGCAAATAAGCAATTCCTTTGTTAGATCAAGCCATTCCATTAGGATGGAACAAAACCAGCTATTCACACAAAACAGCTATTCACACAATTTGGCTTATTTTAATTACTTTTGTGCCTGAAACTGTCAAAATGGCTGAGAAATTTGGTTTTGGTGTGGTTATAACAACCAGGGCCCTTAGATTCCTGGGTTTGGGTGTTTTGCTTTTTTTTCTTCTTAATTTTGTATTGTCAAGTTCTAACTTTTCCTACTTATCCTTACATTTCATGCAGCTTAGGAAGTGAAGCAGTTGACTACTTTTGTTTGTTTATAGGATTTGTCACTGAATCGTTTGTGCTACAATAATGCTACAGGAGGGTCCATACATACAAATAGCTCTTTTGAGACCGCGCTGTGTGAAGTCGTAATTAGCACACTGGATCTCACAAGCCCTTTTCTTTGTGGGAGTTTACACTACTCTTAGATTACACAGTACAAATGGATGGGCTGGGGCATCCCTTGTGCCTGTTTTATTAGGTGAAAGTTCTAGCCACCAAGCAACTGGTGTCAAATTCAGTGTATGTGTATTATAAGACAAGTAGATACTGGGTTGTACTGGGGAGCCTGGTACCTGAATTGTATTGAATTTTTTTTTTTCATAGGAAACATAAAACAGGTATTGCAAAAAAAATCACTGTCAGAGAAAATCTAATTGGGCAGTTGTCTTTACCAAGTTAATCTGTCCTGGTTGTATGGCTCATGTTGACAATTTCTTCTGAAATCTTTCAAAAAAGTGCCAACTGCTTATAAAATCAATGTGGCATTGTCCAATGCCACAAAAAACTGAAGCAGCTTCTGCAGAAGAGCCTGGAGATTTGTACTTTTTAAAAGGTTCCTGTTGGAAGAGCAACATAGATGGATGGAGGCCGTGATGCTGTGATCTGCCCATTAATCTGCCTCACACGTGGAGGGCTTTCTGTGAATCATGTTCTCAAGCAGCAGTCTTTGCATGGGGGAAGGGCTCTCCCCCAGACGTGATTCATGTTTTTGAAAATGAAACAGAGACCAAAAAAAACCCAAACCAACCTTTTCAAGCTTTGATGTCTTACACAGTATTACAAGGGAGATTCCTGTTTGTTGTAACCTAAATTTTTTTTCCTGTGATCTGGTTATTTTTACTTGAATCAACTGAAACTCACAGTTGTCGTAGATACAAAGAGGATTTTTCTTTTTCTCAAAGTTTTATTGACTAGCTTGTTGGTTGTTTTTTTGGTTTTGTTTTTTTAGTGACTGAATAAATATTTCACCAGGCTGAGTGTGGTAGGTCTACTGCTTATCCTGACGATGTAAATTGCCGTGTTACAACTTCACTAAACTATTTGCTATTGGTGATGAGACAGAGTTGAAATCTTTTTTAAAACTCCAGCCACAGTTCTCTGCGCCAAAAAGCAAGAGATTCTACACGTGAGCTGAACACTCAGCATCGCCCGTGTCCCCAACACTCTCAGCATGTCTGAAAGCAGCTCTCGTGGCCGGGGCTAGTGCCCACCCAGTGCCTCTCTCTGAGACAAAGGGTGTGTGCTCAGCCTGGACTCGAGCAGCTTTAGGAGTTCAGGCGCTGTAAAACTGTTTGCCTCTCGCCTGTGCTCTTGGCAGTGGAGCATTTTGTGCCCTCTAGTGATGTCTGAAATGTATTGCTGGAAGGGTTTTTTCAGGGGCTGCTTGTTCACGTAGTGAGAGGAACTGGTAACTAGGAAGAGGGGAATCTACTACTTATAAATCTTTAGAAGATGGGAGGAGAGCTGCTGTGACGTCTGTCTCTTCTGTTTAATGTGCCTGTGATCTCTAATAGATCTCGCTTTACTGGGATTTTTGTGCCGAGGACAGTTTCACTTTCTGTGTCTGGTGTGATGTAGCTCTCTGAGAGCTTGGGAATTCTAAGTGATAAAAGTCCCTTTCCTTTCCTGAACCTCAACTGTGCTGGAAGGTGACTGCCTGGTATTGATCAGCTTCTTTTCTGCTGGGAAGTGGCTGTGATTCTCAAGATTCATGTTGAGGTCTGCATTAGTGACCCCTTTAGAGCAGAAGTCTTTGGAAAGCCAGACATGGCATCAGTTTTGTCTGTTAGTGCTGACTGAAGGCAGCTTAAACCTTCCTATGTATTTATGTATTGTGTCTGTCCAGAGTCAGGCAGTACTTAACCTCTCATGTAGGGGTACAGAAATCAGAAAAAAAATCAGTGTGAGTAAAGACTGGAAAGACTTTTTAAGGTTCTTAATAGTTTCCCTGAGGGATACTTTGGTCTTAGAGCCTTCAAATGGTGTCTGGTAAGGTAATGCTGGAGCCCATGCTGGGTGATGTGAATGTGAAGACACACAGGGAAACTCTCCTTCACTGACTGAGTTGTAGCACAGGCAGAGGGGCCTGGCGGCAGTTCCTTAAACATAGGTGGTATTTGAGTACTTCTTGGTATTTGTGTAATCTTAACGTTGTTTGAAAAGAGTTTTGTTCTCATTCAGTAGTCCTAAGGGGAGATTTTCTGTGCTCTGAGAGATTATTTCAAAGTAAGGCTCTGTGAGAGTAATTACATTTTCTTCTCCACCTACCCAGTCTGGGATACTCATTGTCTGGTAGGAGAGTGCCTCTCCCAGCAGGTGTTCTCTTTTAAATTTTTAAGCCCTTTAGTCATCATTAAATGCTTGTTTCATTCATGTGCTTTTGGAAGTTTTGCTTTTCCTGGTAAATGTGTTTGGAAATAACAGCTAAAGTCTCGATTACTAAAACTTGAGTCAAGTTTCCAATAAAAATGGCAAAACTGGAGGTATAGTTGGTATCTGTGTGGCTTGGTGCTCAGACATTGGCAACATTCAGAAGAGATACAGTGTAATCTGCCCAGCCATTCAAGGGCAAATAAAAAGAAACAAACAAAAAAAGCCACCACCAAACAAAACCCCTAAAACACATGAAATGAAGAAGCAGGAATCTCACCAAAGCTTTATGTTACCAGCACACTTGCACTCCCATGGTGGCTGCCTGAGTGTGCAATCTACATGTGTGCTGAAGTGTGTCAGTTCTGGAGACTGGAGTGTATTTGGAGCTGATGCCACCAGTAACACCACCCACCACCTTTCAATATTCTCCAAGGGTTGCTACTGTCATCCCAGGGCCTGTAGCTTTTTCTCATGATGGTTTTGGTTATTGCCACATTTATCTTTCCTGTCTGAGTGTGGTGGTGGTTTTGTGCTGGAATTGCAGTTCAACTGTGTGAATGTTACAGTGATATAGCTTTGATCACTGCTGTACTGGTATTTGAAGTATGAGAGTAGAAGGGTGCTTTTTGTCTGATCTGATTGTTTTTAAAATATTGTTATTTGTTTGCGAAGATGCTGTGAGGGTGGACGTAGCTGTGCAAAGTAGTAGAATTAATACTGGTTTATGAGTATGAATTCTTATATTTTCTTCTTTCTGTAGTCCTAAAGAATATCCTCACTTACAATAAGGAGTTCCCCTTTGATGTTCAGCCTGTCCCACTCAGGTAAGTGAGAACTGAGTCACTTTGTGTACAGATATGTATCTGAAAGGGAGCATAGTCTGGGACCTGGCTAAAATTTCTAGAGCCACCCACTTGCTGTACTGCTTTGCTGGTTAATAAAAGAACGTTTGTATTCTGTTTGTTGAGGTAGCACTAAAAATCAACAGCATGCTTTTGGTAAAATCAGGACTTGGGACTTCCTATATCTCTCTGAAATAGCTAGTATTGTCTCTTGTTTTCAGACTGTGCTTTCTCTTGGTCTGATCTCCTGCGATCTGAGTCAGAGTCTATAGGTATAGGTAGAAGTTAAGAAGTATGAAATGACATTAAAGCCTGTTGTCCTTTCTCTGTACTCAGATGCTGGCTTGTGGGTTGAAAGCCAGATAATGAGTGATTGTTGGTCTCATTCTTCTTTCTTGTGTTTTACAGGAAAATTTTAGCACCTGGAGAAGAGGAACACTTGGAGTTTGAGGAGGATGACGAAGAAGGAGGAGCTGGAGCAGGGTCTCCAGACTCTTTTCCTGTTAGAGTTCCAGGTAAGGGCACTAGCCTTGCAATGCCAGCCTATGTACCATTTCTAAGTTCTCTCTGAGAAGCTCCTTTCTCCACCTGCGATTTGATGAGTTTGGGTGAGGAGCAACAGGCTAATGTGAACTCTGATGCTCTACTGGAGAACCACAAAGGTGGCTAGTGAATTTTTTTTTCTCAGTAAACAATATCAATTTTGAAAGTTATGTGAATAACCTGTGAGGATGGTACCATCTCCTTCAAATAATTAGCCTTTATTCCTTATTCAAACTCAATATTTCCATCCCATGCACTTTCTTAACTGTACTGTGTGAAGTGTTTCAAATGCATTCCAATGCAAATTGTGGCAACGTTTCTACTGCAAGGAGCATCACATTCTGCTAGAGATGTGATAAGTTGTTGCTGGTTGTTTTTGTGTTGCATTGTGTGGTGAGACAGTGGCTTAGAGTAAAGCCATGCTCTGAGAAGATAAAGAAAGGGTGCTGGTTTTGATATCTTAAGTCCTGGTCCACATGAAAGCACACGTAGAACTGGATATACCTACGGATTCTTGAGAAAGTCTTCCTGTAGCTTCAGGTTTTGACAATTTAGATGTTCCAACAGAGGTTCTTTAGGTTCCTGGTGTCATTTCTTTGCAGAAGAAAAAAAGTTTCTAGTTTCAGAGCCGGTTGGCAAACTTTGTATTTCAGAAACAAGATAACAAATAATGGAACTAGTGCTGGAATTATGGTCAAAAGAGCTGGGGTATTGCATTACTTGTGCCTGGAGAAAACATCTATGTCCTTAGATGTGAGCCAGGGCACAGTACTCAATGTGGTCCCGGTGGGCTGGACTGATGTAGACGTGCACAGTCTCCATTTATAGAGGTGAATTCTATCTGTCCAAAGTACAGCAGACAGACTGTGAGTAGCTCTTGGTGTGGTGATGAATCGATAAGGTTGTGACCATTGCCGTAGTGCCAACAGGTGCCTCTGCAGCCCATCAGAGCTGTATGCATGTAGTGGGCATGGACTTAAGAAAGGATATAAATTGATGATAAACAGGCTGAATTTTCAGTTAAATCATTTTCAAAGAAGAAGGGTAGTAGAGACTGAAAGAAGAGAGGTTTGGGGCATGTTTCTTACAGAACTATTCCTCAGTAAGGTCATGCTTTTAAGAGGAGGTGAGAGCAACTCCTGGACTTACTACTCTTTTACATTGTCATCTACTTAATAGTCTGCATATCTGACTTTTCTGAATTACTTATTTTGCATTAAGGTAAACTTCCCCATAGCTGCAACAATGTAAATCCCTAAAGTGATTTTGTACTACTTGAACACAGCCTTTGTTTTCCCCACTGAATGCGGATTACTGGGGTGTTTCTTACCTCATTGAAGGTTGGTCTGCTGCTCTTCCTCTTGGTGATGAGGCTTAAACAAAAGCAATTTGCAGCATCCTGGATTGAGCCTTATAAATGAAGTGCATTTTTCATATTGAATTGACTGAACTGTGTTGCACTCTTTGCTTTGATATGCCTTTCATCCGTAGTGCGTGACTGTATTGTCTAACTGATCATGGTCTTGTCTTCTACATGCATGGCTTCATCGTTATCACATTGCCCCATCCATCTAACCAGGAGCCAATGAAGGTATGATAACCTTTTAGTATGTACAGTTATTTCTTTGGTCATGTTCATGTAGCTGTGCTGTTCTTCATTCAGCTCTTAGTTCCAATCCTCAAAATACATTTGTTGGTAACAGTCACAGTACTGGGCACCTCTGTATTGATATTTCTTTGCCTTCAGTACCAGAAAAAGGGAAGCTTGTATCTGTTGACACACCTTACATAGCTCTCTAGAAGTCCTACTCTGCTAATGGATGCATTCCAAGTTGTGTAGCCAAGGGTAGGTGTAGCTGGATTTTATTTACTGGAATACACATTTTATGGGAAACCTTACACACAAGGTACTTATTTAGTTAGACTTCTGTGCTTTATGGAGCTGAACTGGCCAATGGCTTGCTGCCTCTAACAGCAAAGGTTTCCTGCCTTTCTCCTGGTTATATGCAACCTTATTGCAGTGTCTCCTTCTCTGAACCCTTTTCATTTGTGAACCCAACAGGAGACGTGTCACCTTTTTCCCTATCTCTGAGCTGGGGTTTGGGAAGGGAGGGACTGAATGCCTGTGTCTTGGTGGCAGAGTTACAGGGCTGGATTGCTGTTGTGACTGAAACACACTTGTAGGAGGACACTCACTTCATTTGCAGATGCTCCCTTCCCTCTTTGGCAAAGATGCCCTGTGGTTGTGTCTGGAATGGCTGGTAGCTTTCTCCTGAAAGGCCCCAGTGTGAGCCTGCTGCAGTGGGGCAGAGAGCAGTGTGATGGTGCCCAGTCCCAGTGAAGTTGTACCATAGAGAGGCCTCTGTCAGCTGATGGCCCCTGTGTGAGGTGCCTACAGAGGCTTCAACACCAGGCCTGCCTGGGGGCTGTGATTCACCTTAGGTTAACTGCTCTAGTCCACTGCTGGTTTGGCTGTTCATCTTGCTGAGGCAGAAAGGAACCTGTATTCCTTGGAGGCTGTCTGTCCTACTGTTCTCTTATCTTCCAGAAGTGATCTCGACTCTTCTGTTCGTTGCAACTTTGCAATTTCACACATTCTGGAAAGCATTTTTCAAGAACAGAGTAATTTTTTTTAAGCTGCTATTTTTATAATCATTGCCAGTCTGATGCATCTTTCTGGTTGTTTGTTTGTCTGTCACATCACCCTGTGAGTGATGGACAGGAAAAACTGAAGGCTACAGTTGTTCTTGGCTCTTGGGGACCATGCTGCTTTTAGGAGGCAACTGAGAAATGGCAGAGCAAAGTTTTGTGCCCAAGAGAAGGTGGGTTTTCTTCTTCATTTAGATTGAAATAAGGACTCTGAACATCTGTTCAAGAGACAGCAAGATTAACTAGAGCATGTGCTGCTTTGCAGAAATGGGGCCTCTCTACTGAGTTTACTTTTAACGTTTCTCACACTACAGTCAGAAACCTTTGCTTTGTAACAGTGGGTTGTGTTCTGCTCTGGTACGTTGTGAAGTGTCTGCAGATGTGGTACTCTGGAGTCCATGAGTCTGCCAGCAGCCAAGACAGGAAATGCAGAGACACACAGCATCACAGGTGTGAATTCAAGTCTTGCTTAGGATCCTGAGACGGGGACTGGGTGCAGGAATGCTCATGAAATCTCGCTGAAGCTGTGGCTCTAGTTCTAAGAGCAGAATAATGGCCCCTCTTGCAAAGCTGGTCTCTCTCATAGGACAAAATGTCCTTGGTTCTCCAGCTCCTCAAGAGGAAGAAAAAGACTGTATTGGACTTGTCAAAGGAAATTATTACTCTGTTTAGATCTCAAGTCTGGAGATAACTTTTTTTTTTTTTTTCATTAGAAAACCAAAACTTCAAATCAAACTTTGAGTATTTGCTGTCTTGGTGCTTATTCATCTGATACCGGAGAGAGGCTTGAAGTGTGTCAGTTTTTGCTAAATTCAGCATGAAGTAACCTACTCCATTGTTGATGACAGAATATCATGACTTTCAATGAGTTTGAACAGTTCGGACTTCTTGCCAGCTACACTGCCTTCCTCAGCACTGTGAGGACTCGTTTATGCTGACCACTGAGTTGTGATACAAAACATTCTTGATGCAGAGCTGAGAACTCCTTCCCTAAGGCAGAAGGCAACTTGGGGGATGCAAATGCAAATACTTTTTTTTTTCCCCTTGAAGTAGAGGCCAGTAAAATTTAGATAATTAAGAATCAATTTTCTGGTTCCCTTATGTGCTGTGGGATTTGCAACAATGCCATTTTCCTTCCATAATGTCTCAATCTAAATGTTCAGCATGAAGCCAAGTCATGTTCAATGGGGTGGAACTCCTGATTCAGTGCCTGAACCTCCCGCAACTGCAGATTGAATCCAGCCTCCCAAATTTAATCCTCAAAAATGATACAAAGTGAGTTCCATGAATGAGTTATTCTGCATGACAGCAAGAAATAACACTTTAAACGAAGCTCCTCTCTTATAGCATTAGTTTTTCATGAACTGATTTGTCTTGAGGCAGTCCTTGATTTTTGTGTGGACTTTGAAATCTGTCAAATGATGATGTGTGTCTGCACACAGACATTCCCACAGTGCTGTGTACTACTGGAATATGAATCCTTGGGCTTCAAACCCCTTAGGGAGAACATCATCTTCAATGGGAGAAGATGGGGCAAGCAAGGCCTCTGCTGTAAGACGACACAAAGGGTTAATAATATGCTTTACTCTTTCCAGGTACTTTATTACCCAGATTGCCATCTGAACCCGGGATGACGTTACTCACCATCAACATAGAGAAAATTGGTCTGAAAGATGCTGGGCAATGCATTGATCCTTACATCACTGTCAGTGTAAAGGGTAATGATTTCTGTTCCTGGCTCCTCATTGCTAGTTTGGAGAGAGGGCGTTTTCTGAAAGCTGTGTTGATTTTTCAGCCTGCTGGGAAAAATGTTTGTTGTTACTTGCGTTTTCTGTTGTAGACCTATGGCTTCTGCTTTAATCAAGGGAGAAGAAATTCTGTTTTCGAGAGACACTGGGAGGAGAATCTGGGATATGCACTTCTCTGTGCACTCCAGGGTGTCTTCCCCATGCTGGGGCTGACAGAGTGTCAGTGACTTGACAGGCAGTGCTTCTCCATTCCGGCTTGTTGAGCTGACTCTAAGTATAGCTCTGTTTGGACTGCTTGTGCTCCTCAACACACATTGGTCCCTGGGCTTGCTGACTCCATTCTTGTCCTCTTAATAAACTGATTTTGTAATAAATATAATCTTACCAAGGCTTAGTGTTTAGAATGGGTATAAAGCTATGAAACAAAACTTGCAAGTGAAATAAAAACTAAAATGTGTTAGCCTTGGCAGTGAAAAGTTTTGGCCAGTGTGGTGGGCTAACATCCTCCCTCTCTGATAGCCTCCATGAATCTGGAAGAACCTCTTTATCATTCCAGGATAAGTAATATTAGGATTTCTCTCTGTTTCAAGTGGCAATGTGGTTGATACCTTTTGCTTGACACTGAGATTTTTGATGTTCACACTCCTTTTATTGAGAGTGTCTGTCTGTTCCCCATCTTGCATTTCGTAGCAGGAAGACCCTGTAATCAAAGTTACTACCCTTAGCATGCCCTGCTTTAGTTCTGCTTCTCTTTACAGTCTTTGGAGGTATTTTTTGTTTATTGTATAAAAATTTGCAGCTAAGCCAACAACCTCTAGTTATTATCAGTTGTGATAACCACCTTGTATGTGTCCTCTTTAGATAGATAGATCCTCTTTATTGGATACCAAATGTAGGGATAAAATACTTGTAAGGTGTGTGATCAGTGCTTCCTCCAGACATGTTCTCTGGGAGAAGGAAGGCTCACAGGATCAAGTGTCACTTGAATCCATGTCAGAACTTGTAAAGCAAACATTCCTTGTTCCGTGCCATGGAAGTGTTTATCTTATTACATATTGACAAAACTGCTGTTTTCCTTCAGAGTTAGCTCTCAGTTCCTTTCTAGAACTAAGGGAGACCAGGTATTGCCACGCTTGCTCTCTCAACAAGTCTTTCTGTTAACATGTGTGTCTCTATTTCCAAACTCATTTACATAGAAGTGGTGGCTGCCAAGTAATGATGTAGAAAACAAGATCAAAAAGTGTGAGGGTGGGCTATTTCTAGTCTGCTAATGGTGTCTTTTGATACTTTATATCTTGAGATTTTTGGTCAGGAAAACTAACTCTGAAAAGTCTTTTGCTCACTATTGGTCTGAAGGCATTGAACAGGTGTTTTCCTTGGTACTAAACCAAGAAGTATGGAGAGAAATTAGTTCCTGATATGGCATTGGCAATCCCAGCCTGTACATCATTGGTGCTCTGGGGCCCCAACCTCAGCCTGTGCACAAGCACAACGTGTGCACTCCTTACTTGTAATCTTGCCCATGTCATTAGCAACTTCCTCTGCCAGAAGGAAAGAGATCAGAAATGAGAGGGGAGAGAATAAGAGAACACATATACCCCTGAGCACAGCAAGGGCTTGGTAGAATCAATATCATCTGAGGTGGCTGGGCCTGAGCAGCACAACCAGTGACGGGTGCTGGGAGCTGGAGTCCAGCCTGTGGGCCTGCAGTGCCTCTCCCTGTGGAAGAACCAAGGTTAATGTATGTTGTGTCCAGGCTCAAGGTAGGGCAGATACAGGTTGTGTAAGCTGTGCCCAGCAGACCCTGTGTGGAGGGCAGCCTTTGGTGCATATCCCCACTCGGGCTGAAGACCTGCTGGAGTCCAGTGTGCAGAGGGAAGGGAATCTTTTGCTGATAGCAGAAAGAAATATGCTCTTAAGAAGAAGGATAATTCCAAATTTTCATTTGAAATATTGTCAGATCTTTAGTTGCTTTGACATTGCAATCAAACAGATAATGCACTGACTGTGAAGAGGCATGATTGCCCCTTTTTTGAGTGTAGAGGAAAAATCCAGGTATGCATTCATTTTGTGTGGCAGGATTAGGAGTGACTCCTAAATCTTTCAAAGTCTGAGTAGTTTCTGCCATTCTCATGCTGTTTCTTTCCTGCAGATTTAAATGGGATAGATCTGACTCCTGTGCAAGATACTCCTGTGGCTTTGAGAAAGGAGGACACATATGTCCATTTTAATGTGGACATCGAGATTCAGAAACACATTGAAAGACTAACAAAAGGTATGTGGTACCAGAGCCCTGAAACAGGGCCCAGGAGCTTTGGAAGCATTGGCACTGGGCTGCTTCTGATCTAATAACTAGGCTGTGCCTGAGCTGGTGCTGCAGGGCTCAAGATCCAGACAAGGATAAAAATAGACCTTTGTATCCTGTTGCTTTGAAATTGGTCCTTGCAATGACTTGCAGACAAGGGAGAAATGAAAAGAGATAAAAATACAGCAGTCTGCTACATGGGTATTGAGCTGCTTTATCACCTGCTTAGTCATTATTACCTGGGTATGAGCAATTGAGTGAAGAGGACAAGCTGTTGTGAGAGTGATGAGCATTGTAAGAACACAGTGCAGCTTTTGAGTAAGTAACAGAAGCATTGGAGATAATTCCCTTCAATGTCAGGGCACCTGTAAGTTTTCTTGGCAGATAACTATTAGCCATAATTGCTAACTTTTCTATTAAACCATTTTTCACTCTAGGTGCAGCTATTTTCTTTGAATTCAAACACTACAAGCCTAAGAAAAGGTTTACTAGCACCAAGTGCTTTGCTTTCATGGAGATGGATGAAATTAAACCTGGGGCGATTGTTATAGAACTGTAAGTGACTCATAATTATGGAGGACAGTGACTGAGAAAATGAACTAGTCTTCAGTTACAATGTGTGGTTTGTTGCATCAAGGAAGGTTTCTTGGACTCATTAGATTGACTTCTGTAAAGAATATTCTCTTTTTAATAAAGAAGGGAAGATAAAATGCTTTTAGGCAACTAAGATGGCTAGAGACCCTTCTCACAAACTAGACCATTTCCAAATAAAATGCTGGTGTTTGTAACTTAAATTTGTATGAAGTTAGCAAAGTCTTGATGGGAGGTTTTATTTTGGTGCTTAGCTTGGCTGTCAGATCATCTATAGTACAAAAAAAAATCAACTCACAATCTTTTGGTATAGAACTTCTGTAAAGGAAATCTGATTTGATGCATGAGGTACTAATTTGGAATTAATTTTATGAATTTATTTCAAAGCATTATTGGGTGGTTGTAGATCAGCCAGTTATGCTGCAGTGGTTGTGGTGTGCATTGTACTCTTGCTGTGTGGCTGAAGGGCTGAGTGAGGGTTTTGAGGGTTGGTTTTTTTCAAGAAGAGGATGAACCTTGCAGTTCTGGGCACCTCTAGGAAAAGTGTGTAGTCTGTGCTAGCTGGAGTGCTTCTGAAGCACTGAGTAACTGATGCTGGGTCTCCTACAATCCAGAGTATTATGCTGGGAATATCCTTACAAAAATACTGCATTCATTTACATACTGAAATCTTTGTTCTGTTAAAACAGGAATCCAGAGAAAATACTGGTTTGGATTTCTTCCTGTAAATCTGCTCATTATTGTTGCTTCCAATAAGCCTTGTCAGGTGTATTTAAAAGATCAGGGTAATACGATCTGTACAGGACGTGCTTTCTAGTTTGCTTTCATCTTCCCACACAGCCATTAGTACTTGGTTTAACTCGCTTTCTTGTGGTTACAGGTACAAAAAACCCACTGACTTTAAAAGGAAGAAATTGCAACTGTTGACCAAGAAACCACTTTACCTTCACCTCCATCAAACACTGCACAAGGAATGACCCTAGTTGTGAGACTTCTGTGAACTGAACCACAAGTCCTGGTAGCTGTGTGTAGTAGCCTTAGCCTCTGCGGGGCGGGAAGATCCGACTGTATTCATGCCAGTAGGTCAAATGGGACCATCACACACTGCACAGCACTACTTCAGGGTCAGGGGCAAGCCCACTGTGCAAGTGCAAGACTCTTTCCAGTAATTTCCAGATACAGGTTTTTCTGAGAGCCCTGAAATACGTTGACTGCTTTTCCTAAGTTTGCTGTTCATCACTTTTTTTCTTAACTGTTACTATCCTTTTGCCTCAAATTCTACCCAAGGATGGAGACTGCCCCTTTGCCAAACCTGCAGCAATGTGGCAGGCCTACTAACTGTTTACACTTGCTGTGCTGTTGTAGTTCCTCTCGTCTGCATTTCAGAGTCCTCTGTAGTGGACAGGCTGGCAGAAGACTGGGAGAAGGATGAGGTGGGGTGGGAAGGAGCTTTTGATGTACTGCAAGTGCTTTGATGAGAGAGGGATGCAGGTGAGGTGGGTGGCCGCGGCACAGCGCCTCTGGCAGCTGTTTGGCCGTGGGCAGGTCAGGAGGAGGACAACTGCAGATGAGAACTCTGAACTATGATTTTAACAGCCTTGCCTGATCCACTGTACTGATTTTTTGATACATGTTACAATCCTTTAAATCCTTGTTACTCCCTAATAGAGCTATTTTTTTCTATATCTGGTCAGAGAGTGGTTTGCAAAGGTGGGTAGGGGATAGAGAGGCTTCTTCAGGGCTTTGTCCTGGTGGCAGTGGGTGTTTTGCCATTGCAGTGACAGCAGGACAGGCCCTTCAGTGCTGAAATGTCAGTTTTCCAGAGCTTTGTATAAAGCAGGTCTGGCTAGCAGGCTGACCCACCTTTTACATGAAACTGCTGTTCTTAAGGAAACTGATTGTATGCAGTTTTCTGCATATTTTGTGCAAGTCTGGAAACTTACTCTAAAATTTACCTTTTTATGTAAGTAGATAGGATTATCATTTATTGTCTATATTTTTGATTTGGTGTGTAATAAGCTGCAGGACATTGGCTTATTATGACACACTTGCATTCATTTTTTGACCTAATAAAGGGACAGAAGTAGAACCCAGTCAAATCTTTCATATATTTGAGTGGATATTTAATATGATACTTTGAGGTTTGATAAACTTCTTGCATATCTAACTAGTGCCTGAATACTCTGCTATGCTACCTAAAGACCCAGCTCCCACCATAGTGTCAATTATTTTAAACAGCCTGGATGCAGGTATATCATCCATTCCTCTTCTCTGTCGCATAACCCCAAGGTGTTACATCATGTGTTAAGGGAAGGGATGTTACTTTTCCTCTTGCTGTTTGTCCATCTCCAGGCAGGTGTTCAGCATTTTTGGCTTTACCTTATTGATTAGGATAAAAAGCTGGTTTTGAATATCCTAATCTTCCTGCATTTCTTCTGTTCTGATATATCTAGAGATGACATTATTTAGGTGTTACGACAGAAGTCAGCAACACTTTCTCAAATTCCAATGCTGGTTGGAGGGGGGGACAAAAAGGGCAATTGGATTGTCTTGTTCATGGTTCTTTACAATACCCCAATGGTATTACATCTGAATGACTATCAAACTCTGAAAAGATATCCCTACAAGTTATGAAAATACCTCTGAATGCAGCATTCTGGATATCAGACAAAACATACATTCCTAAAAAAAACCCAAATAAACATCATCCTTTTAACTCTGCAAAAGGATGGAGCAAAGTGTTAGTCTATGGCTACAAATACATCTGAGCTTGGCTGAGAGCTGTATTATCTGTCAGTGGTCCCTGGCTGGCTCAGGACTCAGAATATTCTGACTGAAGGATCTGTGGCACCGAGTGTCCCTGGAAGGTGCAGGGCCTCTCTTAATAAACTGATTTTGTAATTCTGTCGGGCTCTGCCGTCCTGCCCTCGCAGCCTGGTGTAAGCACTGCCCTGTTTCGTGTGGTGCCTCCTCCTGGTGCATCCAGAACGCCCTTCCATCCAGCTTTTCAGTTGTTAATGCTAGCTGGGCTGGGCGAGGGAGGAGGTGCTAAACATCAGAAAGCCTTGTGTGAAGAAGGAAAGATCCTGAACTTGGAGAACCCGGCTTCAAACATGGATGTTCATTAATGTGTGTTCATCAATGTGTGTGTCCATGACCAACATGCAAATTGAAATATTTTGCCCTGAACCACAAACCCATCATTTTTGCTGCTTGACCCTTCTCCAGCTTGTAGATGTCTGTACTAACATCGGTTATATGAAATGTCAGCTTTGAAGGATTTTTGTTAAATACACAAGTAGAGCTTTGTATTTAACTAATTGTGAATTAATGTCTGTTCAGTGTGAAATACTGCTTTTAAAGTTGCTTTTCTCCTCTGCATTTTTTCTGTGAACCATCTCTCCCTGAAAAGGAGTGCTGCTGCCCACACCACAAACTTTGGTATTGTTTTATGCATCAGTGATGTTCTAGCTTGTCTTTCATCTTGAATCTAGAGCTTTACACCTGTACTGTAAGAATGTAACACCTAGATGGCAAATTTAATGGCTGCTTGTACTCTGGCAGTAAAGCTGTAATGGCCTCCCCAGTAGGGTTTTTTATTATTCCTAGTTGTCTTCCTTTTTTCCTCCCTAAGGATTACTTTTGTGCAGTGCAGTTCTGAGGAACCTTACACGCCAGTAAGGGCCTGGTTTTCCAAACAGTTGCACTAACACTTCAACAGCTACAAGTGTATGGTGTGTTTTTAAAGTTATTCTGTGATCTGTGTCTGCAATACAGGTTAACATGGTTTACATACATGCACTCAGCTTATGTAAAGCAACTTCCTTTTTTTCATATAAGTAAGTAAAAGAGGCTCTCAAAATACAGCCTTAATGTTAACGGAAGCTGAATTGGTCTTAAACACTGAGTAAAAGGAAAACTCAGCTCTCACACCTTTGCTTAATGCTGTGAGCTGGTCTTGAAACAGAAAGCCATTAGGAAAGTTCTAAGTCAATCCAGTGGAGAGTTCACCTGTGTTTCCACAGTAACTACCCAGCTTCATAAAGGTTTCCAGCTCTGGAAGCTGTATCCTCAATGGTCGTCATTACATGAAACAAGTCCTTAGCAGGCCAGACTAGTCAGAGTCATTAATCCTGCAGCAGCAGTAGCAATTCCACCTTGATTCAATTCTTGAACTCACAACTGTAGCATTTTCTGGTCACGTTACTGAACTAGTGTCATTTCTGAACAAAAAATGGCACTGAAACAAAGCCTTTGGGGTTTAGCAAAAGGAATTTTGCTTTTTATTATAACTTTCCTTTGAATACAGTGTCATTTGTGCTTCTGATCTCTGACCAGACATCTTTTTAAAAAAGTCCCAGAACCTCACAGTCCTCATGTAAAACCCCTGGCCTACAGTAACTGCAGCTCAATGATGTGATGGAGAAGGCAGGTTGGATAGCATTTTACTTAAAAAATTATTTCCACAGGAAATGATTTGATTTACATTTTTAACGAAATTAGTTCATTCGCCAACTGGTTACAAAGGCTACATTGAATTAAAACTATCCACACAGGTATTTCCTTCTATTGCACTTTTAGAGTAGGTTCAAGTCCATCACAGGTTCTTGCAGCCCAAGTGGATGGATGAGTTTGTGATCATAAATGCACATGTCTGTAGCAACTGGATAAAAATTAATCCTGCAAAAGCTGAGATATACTGAAATGAGACCAATGTCTTCAAACCAAGAGCCGTTCCCCGCTCTGGAGCTGGAGCCCGTGGTGTGGAGCTGCTGTCCTGTCAGGGCTGTCCGCTGGGGGCTGTGCGTAGTCCTTGGAGCCCAGTGGCCACATCTTAGTCTCTGGGTGCCGATGGAGGCAAGTCTCTGTTGGGAGGAGGTGTATAGTCTCTGGAAGCTTGTGGGGGTAGCCGTGGGCCTGGAGGATAATCCCTAGGGCCAGGAGGGCCTAGGGGTCGAAAAGGAGGGTGCCCACGTGCATAGGCTCTTGGGTCTGGGGGAGGTGGTAGTGGGCCAGGAGGCAAATCTCTTATTCCTAAGCGTGGACCAGGTAAGAAATCTCTTGCAGCCGGAGGTGGCAAGGGAGCACCACAAACTGGAAGGAAAGGAAATCATGGAGTTAAATGAAATCTTGCTTTAACATAAATGGTGAAGCTCCTGCCTCCATCCTCACTTCCTTTGTTTTCTAGAGCAGCTCGGGGGCAGGTCTGCATTACATGCAGCCTTCACAGCCCATGAATGTTCTAGGGACTTCTGGCTACTAGTTCCATTTTACTAAACAAGGAAAAATACTTTCCTAATACCTTGGCAGTAGGGAGGCTTGGAAAAACCCACCCGGTGCAAGCTTAACTGAGCAAGACATCTAGAGCTCATTGAGCACTGGAAGCTGTGCATTAAGGAAAAGCAGATTCCCAGAAGTTCCAGCACAGAGCAATGCAGCCATACCTTGGGGCACAGGGTGAGGTCGAGGCCCAAAGTGCCCTCGCAGAGGTGGCGGTGGTCCATAGCGGACAGGCGGTGGAGGTCCCATCACTGGGGAGGGCATGATGGGTGTCCCAGGGAAAGGAGACGGGCCTTTGGCACTGGCATTACCCTGTGCAAGGTAAGATTGTACTTCAGTGCCTCACTGCATCAGACAAGCAGTGACACAGCTGAACACCATGACCACTCACCCAGAGGTGCACGAAGAGGAGCAAGAGAGGGAGGAGAAAATGAAAAACAAACAAACAAACTACATACCCCAAAACGTATTAACTTGGTAGAAAATAGGGACACAGTTACTGCACCATCACCGCCCCTTTACCCAGGACACTGCTGGCACTACACAGGAGTGAGTGGTTAGTGTAACTGTCTGAGATGACCAGTTTCTTTAGCTGAAGCTGTACTAAAGAAAAGGTCAATCCCTTTTGAAGTGTTCTCAGTGGACACCCCTTGGGTAAAGAGCCTGTAACTTTGAATTCCATATGGAATTGTGCTCAAACACCACAGGTAAGTCAGCTGCTTAGGATTGCTGTTGCATTCACTCCAAAGTGTTTGCCCACAGGCCTTGGCAAGAAAATCTCATTTCCTCAATTCCACACAAACCAGACAGCAACTGTTCATCACTAGAGAAGCCCTTTGGGACACAGGTAGGAGCCCTTGGTTAGTTCTGCAGTGCATTTGTTATTTACCAGTTCAGAACACCAAGCCTGTTACTCCTCTCCATCAAAGCAGCATAACACCACATCCAGCCTCTGAATACTCACTGCAGCTGCTTCAGTGGATGAAGGTGAATCAGTAGTTACACTGGGGGCTTCAGGCTCTTTGGGAGAGGGTTGCTTTTGGGGATTTTTTGGACAGCAAATAAGGATAGTAACAGTATATAGACAAGACAGAACATGATACAGTTAAAGAAGCAGGAATACAGCGTATTGTGTACTAGAAATGCTTCCTGAAGGTTGGGGGTTTCTCAGCTTACCACTCCATCCATTGCTGAGGAAGGGGAGGAGGTTCTTGGCTCACTGCTGATCAGGGATGCTACAGCAGGCCCAATATCTGTAAAGAGAGCCACGAATGCCTGTCTTACCATGTATGGGGTAAGGAAGATGGGCTTAAAATTGTCTTTTTGAACTGAAACGGTAACGGAGTAAGATGTAGTTGGTTGCAGACCACATAACTTACCAGGAACAGACATCCTTCCAGGTAATTCTGGGGGCCTTCGTGGAGCAGGGGGGCCATCCACCACTGTACCTTAAGGGAAAGAAGAGCCCCAAAGGCCCTGATCAACACAGCCCTGAGCTATTTCAATTTTAAAAATCCCCAACAACCACCACTCATTTGTGTACTAATAAAGTAGGTATCAATACTTAACACAATCCCTAGAACCAAGTTCTGACCTTAGCATTCCTGAGTTGGTAGCATAAGGGAGTCATCACACAAGGGAAGCTTCAGTGCTTACCAAATTCACCCCTTGCACCTTCCCGTCGAGGAGCAGAAAGGGGCCGAGCAGGAACTTCTATCATCTGTGTGGGGGATGGATTTCCTCCACTCACAGGTGATGGGCCAGAAGAGCCATCTCTGCTTAAGGGCCCTATGCCAAAGAATTAAAGCCACATGATTTACTTTTCTGTAATTTATGACAGTCTTATTTTTTTTATGATGTACTGACTCCACAACCAAAGCTTTGGCAGAACCAGCAGCATTTACCTCGTCGTGGTGGGACCTGGCGATCAGGTCTGCCTGGAGTTGGCTTTACAATTACTGGTCTTTGGAGCATGACGATTTTTTGGTTTACTTCTATCAATCTAATTTTGAAAAATAAAGGTTTCTTATTACTATTCAAACAATACATGTGAGTTATATTTATTATGATGCAACAAGGCAAACTGCATTGTAAAATGCTACAGCTTTCACCAAGAGATCTTATTTTAACCACCAGAATGGTTTAAGAGCAGTTAAAATTAGTAACTCAAATAATGCACTGCACATTCTATGCAAGCAGGCTAAAAGAGCACCTGGCACTGCTTGAGGTTCTTCTCTCCAAAGCAACACACAGCACATTCAAAGAACAATAAAGGAAGTCTGTTCTGTACTCACTTTTGCCTCAGGTTGGCTGCTTCTCTTTTTTCCTCAGCCAGAGCTCTCTCTGCTGAGCGGGCAATGAGCTAGTAGGAAAAATTTTGCCAAATGCATTAAGGGCACCAATATGAAGTCAAATACAAACTACGTAAGAAAAAGGAGGACAGTCTTACCCAATTGTCATGTGCCTTTTTCTCATGTGCAGCAATCTGAGAAGAAAAGAAATTATTTTGTTTTTGTCCACCTTACCAGTATTTCCAATAACTCATTATGGAACACTACAGAATGATGCAGTAAAAGATGACACAATAATCAGAAAGCAAGATGTTTACCTGGTTTTTGTAAGATCTCTCTGTTTTTTGCAATTCTTCTTCCATATCTTGGATCCTTTGCCTGTTCAAAAAGAAAAAGAGGGGAAGGAGAGAGGTTTGAATGAATTTTCCTCAATGGCTGAAACAAAAGGAAAACCATAATCTTCAGAAACTCCAGTTACTTGTAAACTTTCACTTCCTCGATGGCCAGCACAGCTTTTTCATCTGCAGCAGACAATTTCTGCTCCTTCTCCTGACGCTCATACTCTTCCTGGGTTAGTTTTCTGCATGGGGGAAAAAAATAAGCACAATATAGTCCACCATTCTACACCTACTACAACTCAAAAATCAAGGTATTCCCCTTCTAACAACAGTGATATCAGAATCTATAATAATGTGTGAAAACACAGAAATATTTTTTTTTTTTTTTAGAAACAGAAATACTGTCTTTTAAAATCAACAGACAAACCCTTCATGTATAAGCACACAGAGAAAGTTCTGTCAGTATCTGAAGACCTGTCAACTGCAGACAGTTCATCTATTCATGTCCTGTGGTTTTCTTAGCAATTTCTATGGCTGGTCATCCAGATTTACAAAGGTACAAACAAGGAAATACACTGAACTGATATTAACCAAGGGAAAAGAATGTGTAGTGAAATAGGGCGAATTTAGGGCCCAGGTGACAAACATATACAATAGTCATTAACAGTGTGGAAAGAAGATTTTTTCTACATATTCAACATACCAATTTACTACATGAACAATTTCAGTCTTTTATAATCTCTTAACCTCACAGTTCATTAATATTTTTTTATTTTTGACATTTTTCTGGAAGTATTTCAGAGTTCCATAATGTGTCCCTAACTTAGAAGGGCTATCCCACAAAACTGGAACCATTAAACTAGCAGCAGTTAACTGTTGCTAATAGCCAGTTCAACATAATTCCTTCACTACATGTCAAAGCACTTTTCTAGAAAAAAATTGCAAGTTCTTTGTTCTAATAAAGAAGTAGTAAAGGTTAGTGTAACCTCCTGTAAGTTTTGGAAAGAACAGAAATTCTTTACAGAGGTCAAGTGGGCTACTCCTCCACCTCTCCATTATGTCTTCACTGCACATGAATCCTGAAGTTACAAGATCAGACAGTTTCACTACTGAAGTGCTGTACAGCCTCAGTTTCTTAGCTTGTTCCAGCTCTCTGCTTCCCCCAATCTACACACTCAAACCTTAGAAATTTCAATAGCTTCCCCATCAGTTTCAGCTTCTGCAGAATTTAGCTGAAAACGTCCATGAATCCTAGTCTCCCCCTGTTGAGATGGCATTAGACATATTGCAGTAATAATTTAAAAAAAAATGAGGAATGATAACAGATGCACAATAGATCTTCACTGCACACCACTCATCTCAGTTGCGATCACCAACTCAGCCTTAATTCAGCCCCCTGAGAATGCAAGAAGCTTACCAGGCTAAAATACTAAGTTTCTACACTGTGTGAATTAGCCTTACTGAACTGAGGTCAGTGCAACTGAAACAAATCCTTATAGTTCCTACATTCTCCTTGACATTTCTAGATATTGTAACAGAGCAATCCCAGAATTTGCACACCACCTACTTCCCTCTCCAAAAGTTTAAAAATAAAAGGCAATCCTGTGGGTGAAAAATGACAGTCTTTTTAGAATCTCTGGAAGGGCGGAAGAAGCGAAAAAAGGGTACTAGCTTCAACTGTACTGAAACAGCAGTCATCATCCTTCATTCCAACTGCAACTTCAAGCTATTTGATCTGTTTGAGGAAAGAGCATTTGGACAGTGGCTAGGATATAATAGCCTGTGTTTGGCAGAGTAAGGAAGGCCTTACTTCTGAAGCGCCATCTCCTTCTGCTGATAGAGTTCACCAAGGATCTCCACTTTCTGCTGTAGAGTCTTGCATTCATTTTCCAGCTGAGTTTTGGCTGACTGGAGCGAAGAGGAGTCATGTTCCAATGTCTTTATTTTCTCTGTTGGAGAAGCAAAGGTAGGTGAGGAAGTGGAAGTTGCAATGAGAACCATTATGCCGGTGACATGCTGTTTCTTTTTACACCACAAACAGCACTTCATCCTAAGCAGTTCTTTTGCTAAGCCTACCTTCCAGCTCATGTCTTGATGCTACTTCATCATTCAGTTTGGACTGCAGAAGATTTCTGTCTTCTTCAACTATGGATAACATAGTTTTGACCTGAAAAGAGGATCAGAGTGTTTATGATCACAGGCATAGCAGTAATGTGACTGCATTTATTAGATATGTTGTGCAACATACCCTGGAGACATCCATCATCTGCTTAATCTGAGTCTTCATCTTTTCACTCTCAATATCTAAAAGAGAAAAATATTTGTTTTTCCTGTTTCTTAATCCCAAATCCTTAGACACTACAGCTGTAAAAAATAACACTCCCTACACTTTAATCTAGGTCTCCTTACATGGTTTAAAAAAAAAGAAAAAAACCAAGCCCAAGAATGGGAGGTGAAGAACAAAGCACAATAGCAAATCCGTGACCAGCACAACAGAACTACTAGATTTATTCCAAAAGGCAATCAGAAGATTCCTTCTTGCCACTTCTTCTAGACATTACACTAATATTAATGTGAATGCAGCATCTATTACTGGGCAGAGTATCTGAAGATCAAAAAGTGGAAAATTCCAGCCCACATATACCATATGTAGAAAAAACAAAAAAAAGGGGGAGGGGGGAAGTATTTCAAAAGCAGAGATGTAGCAAACACATGTGCAACATCATAAATGAAAAATTGCCTGAACAGTTTTGAAAACAACTATTTTGGTCTTTAGGATTTAAAAAATGTGATTAGCTAAATTACTTATTTTTCTGGAGCCAAGCAGAATTCTCATTAAAAATTCATATTAAAAATAAATGTACCATAACAACAAAGCTGAGCTTCTCAGCTCAGAGTGCTCTTAATTGCTAACCTTTATATGCAATCTTTACAGCTGTGTCATCACACTCATGATTTACCTGAAAGGGAATTTAAAAGCAATTACTGGCCCTTTTGACAGTTCCTCCCTTCAGCTGGGGGGTATTTTGTGTTTGAGGATTAAGGCTGTCAGTCTCTTAACCCTCAGGCAGCTACATGCATGGATTGCCCTTGTTCCCTCTATGACATGCCCCGAACACACCACCACATGTGCTTCAGCCACCGGGCCTATCAGCCAGCAGGTAGGATTACCTGGCAACTCTCCGTTGGCCAGATCTTCTCCTGGGCTCCACTCACACCCCTTGTCATCCCTCTTGGCCTCTGAATCCATGTCCAGCTGCTTCAGCTGCATAATGCAGTTAGTTAAAACCTAGTAATGAAATCAAAGGTTCACTGAACAGGAATTGCTCTGCATTTTGTAAAGTATGATGAAGTATTTTGTGATACATAATATTTAAGGCAAGCTGGTTATAAAGAACCTACTTCAATTTCATTTTCTTTGTAGGCAAGTGTTTCTTCTATGTCCTTCTGAGATTTCTGATACATTTGGATCTGCTCACGGAGCTCAGAATGCCTCTCACTCCAACCTTCAGCTTCTTTTAGCAGCTGTATGAAGTACCAAGGCAAGATGATTACTTGCTTTATTTTTAGTGCAGGGTGTATATAATTAAAGTCTATTTTACTGCCAGCTCTGGTGATAACTGATCACCACAGGTCACAGATAAAGGGTAAACTTCATAGTTATCAGGCTCATTGCTGTTCCATTGGCAGAACTGGATGCTGGGAATCTTCCTGCAGTTCATTATAAGGTGACTTTACAAATCTGACATTTTCTCAGCTAATATCCCAACATCAGAATCAAGCTGCTCACACACTTCAAAATACAAGGAATTAATTGCAGTACAGAGGTAATCAAAACACATTCTTTAAAAGACATCTACTTCATGTATGAAGAAAACACATATTTACAATTATTTGTAACAGCACTGTCATGACATTTCAGGGCTAAAGGTCCTCCCCCACTTAGCTTTACTTTGGAATTGCTTTTTGGCAGCTCTTTACCTTGAGTCCTTGGGTCCTGATCCCAAGTGGCAATCAGCGACTACCACATCAGCACAGACTTTCTGTGAAATTGCTCACAAAAACTGAATCACTGGAACTGGGAAAGCCCTCATACCAGAGACATGTGGCTGACCTGCACAAAATGTCTGTGCAGGTCAGCACAAAGCATTTAAATTTTACCGTGATAATAGGAAATGGGGAATTCTGTCATGTTAAGAAACCAGAGACACGTTGAAGTTATATTCAAAAAACCCTAGGATAAAACCCTGGTATCGCCTTCAAAAGACAAGGTTGTCTGGGCTGCCCATAACTTACCTGCTCCTTGCTCTTTTTCAGCCTAGCATTCTCCTCCTGCACATGAAGAAGCTCAGATTTCACCTTTTCTTCACTTAGTTTAGCTTCATTGAGGGCTAACTGCACCTACACATGAAATAAAAAGACTAAGTCAAACTACAATACAGCAACAGCTGCATACAACCCAACAGAATGGAAAACAAAAAGGTAGCTATGCACAAACAACCTGGAGTCTGCCAAGCTAGCATTTTTTATTACATAGATGTGAATTCTCCTGGTTCAAGGACTTGTGACAGTTGAGAGAATGTAAATAATGCTTTACCTCTGAAAGCTCTGCAGAATGCACATTGATAGCCTCCTGAAGTTTCTCCAAGGACTTCTGGGTTTCAGAGAGCTATGTAAGAAAAAGATGAGCAGCGACAGAGTATTAGCCAGGTACATGCCCCAGACCAAGTAATTATTTTACCTCTGTAATCTGGAAGCATAAAAGAAAAGTCAAAACACCAACAAACTTCCATTTAAATCAGCCATTAGACTGGCAACACCAGAGCACTCACTGCCTTATCAACAAGGTAAGGAACAGAAACCTTCAGCACATTAGAATCAACTGCCACCCATGGCTCCACCTGTTTGTGGTCAGGAAGTTCCCTGTACACCTGCACAATCTAGAACGAAAGTAACACATGCTGCTGTCATTAGCAGCAACCTTTGACCAAAACAAGACCAAAGACCTTGTTGATAAAGAAAACCCAGGCTTTAAAAAGAAGAAATAAGAAAACAGATACCTCTGGACAACAAGAACAAGGGGGAGTTTAGGGCTCCTCACATTTACTGCAGAACTAGATGCCTCTCAAAGTACGAGAAAATGTCTCTCACAAACTTGAAACCTTCTGCTTATATCATAAAAAAACTTTCTGGCTCCACCTGGGAAGTGGAGCCCATGACTTGAATACATCTGTTTGCGTGTGAAAGCGTGTAACTGCAGAAATAATTCCATTGAGATCTTACAAAAATTCCACCAAAACAATGAAATAAACAAAACCCTCAAACCACCCAAAACAACCAACCAACAACCGAAAAACAACTCAAAAAAACCCCAACACAACCCACAACAAACAAATATAAACCCTCAACCAAACAGATTCACCCCCTTGAGCTTGGGATGAACCTGAAATTTCATTTCAGTTCTGTATGAGGTGGCTCACCTTGTTTGTTCTAACGCTAACACATCAGGTTGTGACCAGCTTTTATAGCATATCAGGTTAAGGACAATGTAAAACGTGGGTGTGATTGCTCTAACCTTGTTCTGTTTCTTCTCATTCTTTTTTCTCTCTGTTTCAAGCATTGTGTGCAGATTTTGCACTTTGTCATCTAGTTGATGCTTTGCTTCTTCCAATTCTTTGACAGTGTCCTTAAAATTTAAAAAAAAAAAAAAAAAAAGGAAAAAAGAGGGGTAAAAGACCAACGTAAACAAACTGTTTTGATTGATAATTATGTGCTTTCAGTACACAGTTAACTGTCTCTGACCTTAAGCCCTGCAGTTTCATCAGAGAGAATGTCCTTTTGTTCTTGGGCCACTTTCATGGATTCCTTTGCTTCCTTTATCTAAGCACAGAAACAAACACACAGAATGGAAGCAATTGTCAATATAATATTCAGTAAGAATAGAAAATAAAAATATATTAGCTGTTGCAATGATTGTGTCATTAAAGCAATAACAGAAAACTGGGAAGCAAAGAACAAGAACTTAGAACAATACCTTTTGATCATATTCTGACAACTTTTCTAAGATCTCTGTTTTTTCTTGCAGAAGGTTTTTAATCTTTTCAGCAAGTTGCTTTTCAGTCACTAGGAAGAAAAAGAAAGATTACAGTGACTGTATTTCATATACTGGGGAAAAAAAATCAGCTATCGTTACTACCACTTTAGAGAATGTTTTCAGGTAATGACTTAAAAGCAAAAATCAGGATAGTGCCAATTCCTTGGCAGTCAGTCCTTTCTGCATCTCCAGCTTTCATTTAGAGTTAGGATTGAAATCAAGATAGTAAAGCATTGAACTCTGACACAAGCTATTGCATCCACTTCACAGGAGTGGTCACAGGACCCAGAGCAGAGGAAGGTGCTGGCTACACACAGATGAGGTGTGTTCACAGAAAGAACTGGCAGCAAGGACCTCAGAAAACTCTTCGGACAGTCAGGGAGATGCAACACCTTCCCTAACAACCACTTTTCTGCTATATTGAAACTGAATGTTTGGTTAGCAAAGGTAATAGGATGAGTTCTGAAAGACCTACTGGGAACAAAACAGAGACTGTCAGCTAGAAGACAGCATCAACAAATCTCAAGGAACTGAACTGCTTAGATCTCAAAAAGGCTGTGACCAAGCAACAGCCTTTAGGCATGCATTTGCTTCTCATCCTAAACAAGTCACCAACCAACCCACAGGATTCATCAAAAATCATTAACATACTTAAATTATTTTACTGCACATTAATTTAAAAGACATCCAACTTCAAGTCCTAGGCCACCTCCATCTGTATCTGAACACCCCAAGCACCACTTGCCTCATAGCAGATCCTGCAGCACAAGCAGCACTGGTTGTTCCAACCGCATCCCACAGAGTGCAGTGGCAACTGCTACTCCTCCCTTCCCTCCCACATGAAAGCTCTTGGGACAGTACATCCCCAGCCTTTCCCACTCTGGGGACAGGACAGCCAGCAAGTGACTGCCAAGGTACAAGGCAGCTCTCAGAAGTTTAAGGGAGACAGGAAGCCTTTCACTGGTCACATAATTTCATTACTGCCATTAAGGAGAGGATAATAGATTCTATCTTTGCGACTCTAAATGTAGTCCATCTTTAATTCTGTCACCATTAATATTCTGTTATTTAGGATAAAGATTTTAATAACATGACCTTTATCATGCTTGAAGAATATCTACTTGTTCCCAGCTTCAGTAGTTTCTGTACAGCACCACACAGAAATATTTAGGCGGGTGGAATCAGACCTATGTTCCTCACTGGTTTAGGGCAGGCTGCTATGTAATTGCTGCACCACCTATACCAGTGTTTTATCTGCACTACAGAAATTATCTTACAGATCTAAGATGGACTTCTTTCAGCTCATCAAGCCTGCATTAACTGCATAGAAGGAAACTGCAGTATAACCACTTTGAAAACGGAGAGGAATGACTGGTAAGTAGCATTGCTTGTCAGGAAAAGGTGGAGAGCTCCTGTGAAGACAATTCTTCCATATTTTCATTTTGTATTCAATTATGAATTTCAGCAATCACCCTACTTTTAATTCACTTTTTTTTCTTTCACTCAGTACACTTCAGTTTTTTAAACCTGAAGCTGGAGAAATATTCTTGCAAAAAACAATGTGCTAGCCACAGGAATACCTACATATTTAAGTGTACATTTAGAGGGTCTCTTTGCATCTGCACAGCAGTCAGTTTTGGGCTCTCCTCAATCCAGAAAGGCAAGAGGAACTAGCCCCTGCTTTCTGAGAGAAACAGCAAGCAAAAGTACATCCATGGCTAGTCAGAAAACCAAAACAAATGGACCTGTGATCATCATACCAGTAAACCAATGATTCACATTTATGTTGAACAAGGTGGAGCTTTTCCTTGCCCTTTATTTTGCAGGAGCAAGCTGCATTGTTTCTCCTGATCCAAGCACTAAAAAAGCAAAATTTAACCCCTCAGATTCAACCAATCTACTGGCCAAGCTTACACCATAACCTTGGACTTAGCATTCTCCATAAGAGGGAGTGAAGATGAATACTTGTTTCTTTGAAACAATCTAACAATCTTCAAAACTTTTATTTGCCTAAGCACCAACTATACTAAAAAGTAGAGATAAACTTACCTTGATAAATTCTACTCTTTACCTACAGAAGGGAGAGAACACACACACAAAAAAAAAAATTAGCCATAAAAAGCTGTAAGTGAAAATTTTTATTCATTCTCCTATTAAAAAAAAAAAAAGTCACCACTTACATACAGATTAAAGCAGCATATGGAAAACACATGTTTCACTGCCAACAAGTGTTGAGTAACACTACAGACAAGCTTAGGTTGTCTTCTAATAAAAGCTTCTGGGCTAAGGCCCTGTCCCAGAGCCTTAGTAAACCTCTGTTTACTCACTTACTAAAAGGATAGCGGTAAGTGCCCATATCCAATTTGCAAACAAAATGAAGCCATTTTGCATCGAACCACAGCCATGAACAAACAAAAAACACACTTGTATCCCAGTTCTGATCCCTTTAAAGCAATGTGTGTTTACATGACAGGTGCTTGTTTCAAAATTAACACCATAAAAAAAAAATTTCAGAAGCCTTTTATTGTTGTTCTATTAACACTGCTTTGCATCTGAAACTGACCCAGTGTATTCAATGCCACAACTAAGCACAGAAAAAAAACCTACCAATATTGTTACAGATAATATGTTGCTTTAATTCTTTTTTGTCAGGCAAATATAAAGTATTCCACTGATTTCTAGAGCATATCATGACTGCACTTGCCAGCTGTAGGAGAAATTGGCCTGTTTGATTCTCATCTCTTAGCTCCCAAGGAGATGCACTCCTATACCCGAGAGCTGGTGATATTTTTGTTGCACAGAAAATTATCTATATAGGAAAGAGGACAAGTATAGAGTGATGAGTGGGGAAAGGGCTCCCCAGTGAGATTTAATTTGGGGATTTTAGGTTTCTAAATGCAGTGCTTTCAAGCAGTTGGACAACATGAAGGGGGAAGGATTAACTGCTTGTTTTGGAGGTAGTCAGCAACAGGCTCAAGCACATGGAAGGTTTCCCATTTCAACAATATGTTGACCCTTTCCTCAGCCTTCTTTATTTACATCATATGCCTCTATTTTGCTTTTGAAATTGCCTCTTGCTAAGAGACCTTTAATCAGCAGCTTAAAGAAAATGCTTTAGTTATTCAGACCAGCACTTCTTTCACATTAATGCTCTAGGCAGAAAAAGTAAAAACTCGAAAGATTACATATTGCTTTGAGCCCAGTAGTGCTGAAACAGTTTAACCATACAAAGGACTGCTCAGTACGTGAAACATCAGCAGGCTTGCAAGCATGAAGTATACTCACTGAAAGGCAGGTTCTCCAGAGAAAAATAGCAAGCGTGACAATTCCCACTAAGGCAGTCATAATAACAGGCTCCCATGGAAGTCCATGGAAATCAGGCCCAGGACGCATTTCCTCAGGCAGGGTAGCAACCAGCTGAAAACAGACAGCATTGACAGCTATGAGGATGTTTTCATTAAAGACTTGGGCAAAATAAATAGCCTGCAAAGCACTTTTATCCCCCTCCCCAAACCAGAGAACCATCTAGAGCTTTCCTAAAGTTTTTGTGCAAACCGAAAATGAAGGAAACCACAGAGCAGCTCCCTGCCTGCATTGCAATGCAAAACTCCACGTACCGAGAGAACACCTGGCAGTGAGTCTGCTGGGGCACACATTTTGTGTTACACAGCACTGTGTGGCTGTTCGACTTACTTCCAAATAAAGCTGTAAGGATGGGAGAACGCAGGGAAAAAAAAAAGTACAAACTGTTCTACATCCGGACGTCTGCAGTGACCCAGTGAAAACGGCTCAGAGCCCTTCCCAGCCACCGGCCTGGTCACAGGCTCATAGGCCAGGTATCTCCTCCTCTACCTGGAGGCCAGAGAGCACCTGAGGGAGGTGTGAGCGCCTGGCACGGGCTACGGGGCTGACAGCGACATGTCACGGCCCTCGGGGAGCAGACTGTGCAGGACCCGCTGCCTCCCCCCTTCCCTCCGACCTACCTCCTCCTTCTGTCCGTCCCCCCCCTTCCCTGCAGCCGACAGCGGCCCGGGCCCGGAGGGAGGGCGCACACCTGAGGGGCCCGGCAGGGCCGAGCTCTCCCCGCCATCCCGGGTGGCCTGGCAGGGCCTGGGACTGCCCCGCACCGCGGAATGTCAGTCCCCCCTCACGGAGGGGCACGGTGGGGTGACCCCCTCAGGGACGCGCCTCGCTCGGGGTGTGTTGCGGGGCGTGGGAAGAGGGGTCCGTGTCAGGGACCTCCCGCCGCCCTCCCCTCCCTCACCTGCAGCAGCCGCCGCCCCGCCGGCAGCTCGGCGGGCCGCTCGCAAGCTCCTGCGGGATCCATGGCGGCCCGGCAGCGCCAGGCACACGTCAACCCCACAGCCCGGCAGCCCCTCCTCTCCTCCTCCCTGCCCGCCCCTCGGCCCGCCCCGCCGCGCCTGCGTCACCGCGCGCGCCACTCACCCGCCGCAGCAGCTCCCGCACCGCCCGCCAGGGGGCGCCCGCCTGCGGCCCGCCGGCACCTGCGGGGGGAGAGCCGAGTGTCACCGCAGGGATTGGGGGACAGCGCGGGGCGGCCCCGCAGCGCCACCACCTGCGGGGCATGGTGGGGGGAAAGGGAAGTGTCACCGCAGGGATTGGGGGGACAGCGCGGGGCGGCCCCGCAGCGCCACCACCTGCGGGGCATGGTGGGGGGAAAGGGAAGTGTCACCGCAGGGATTGGGGGGACAGCGCGGGGCGGCCCCGCAGCGCCACCACCTGCGGGGCATGGTGGGGGGAAAGGGAAGTGTCACGGCAGGGAGTGGGGACAGCGCGGGGCGCACCGCTGCGCCACCACCTGTGGGGAAGGAACGGAGTGAGGGGGAAGAGGTGTCACCGCTGGAACAGGGGACAGTGCAGAGTGGCCCCGCCCCGCCACCACCTGCGGGGGAAAGGGAAGTGTCACGGCAGGGAGGGGGCACAGCGCGGAGTGGCTCCGCACCGCCAACCCCACCGCACCGCCACCACCTGCGGAGGAAAGGGGAGCGGCCCCGCTCCGCCCACCCCTCCCTGCACAGTGCTCCAGGGCACCCAGGGCAGAGGCGAAAAGCCCTCTGGCAGTGAGCTGCTGCTGCTGCTGCTCCACGGGCGGCGCTACGGGGAGGGACACGGCTGCGCAGCGACACTGCCTCCTGGCAGCACGCACGGCTCCTCAGCTACAGAGCAGCACACATTCTTCATCTCCTAGCTGGTAATGCTTCCCATTAGTTCCCAGCACTGCTCACAGAATCACAGAATATCCTGAGTTGGAAGTAACCCACGAAGATCGTGGAGTTCAACTCATAGCCGTGCACAGGACATCTCTCTGCCTGAGAGCACTGTCCAAAAGCCCCTTGAGCTCTGTCACTACCCTGATAGTCACTATTTTTAGACTTCGTGAACAAAGATTTGGGAGGGTTTTACCCACGCTTGCTGCAAGCGCGCTGATGGCTGATCCCTCGAGCCTGCGCAGTGGATTTTTTAGGTGAGGCACAGTGTGCGCAGAACTGGCCCCACCCTTTACTCCTGAGGTTCATCTGCCAGGGCCTAGCAAGCTTGGACGGTGACAGCGAGGTCCTCAGGATGTAGGTTTGGTTAGAGTATCCTTCTCTTAGATGGATGGCCTCACTGGGCTGAGTGAGCTCCATCTGTCCGGGTTTGGAGTTAGAGTTGTCCTTCTCCTAGGATGGCTACTGGGAGCCTGACGAGCCCATCCTGCCCGAGGACACACTTTGACCCTTCAGTTGAGACCTGACCAGCATGGGAGACCCTACTGGAGGCATAAACCACTGCCAGCATAGCTCACGACCTCACAAGGGCACACAAGCTTCTCCCCCAATACAAGGGGGTGTCCGTGGAGAAGACCCTGATAGTACAGCACAGGCTTTAAACCATCTTCACCTCTACCCTGACCTGAATCCTGGCCCTCCTCTTGCTGCTGCTGCCACCACGAGTTCAAGCTAGTAGGTTCCATAGCCACCACTGCCTGTTCCACCAGGACACTGCTGTTGTGACCAGCAGCTCAGCAGCATCTGCCCTGTTACTTCACAGCACTTCTACTATTCAGAAATCGTGGGGCAAACAGCATTTAACCACCTTCAAGGAAGGAAAGGGATTAAATACAGCTGAACAATCTGACTGCTTAACCATATAAGTTATCCACTATTTAAAATTCATCAGGTGTCTTTACATTCAGCCTAGAGTTTCCAACAGATCTTAGAAGCTGCTGGCGATAGTACAGCATCTCAGGAGCATCCAAAAGCTAAGCAACATATGCCTGAGTTGTTTTTATAAATGGTTATGGGAGGCAGATTTATTAAGCATAGTCAGAGGTGAACGCGTAACAGCAAAGCTGATCTTAGCACTGAGCATAGAGTTAGTTTCATGCCAAAACAGAGCTGGAGAGGATGACAGTAATAGGATCCCTTCTTGGCACAATAACGAGTCAGCACAGATCAGCACTAGCTCCAGAGGCATAAGGCCTCAGCCAAAAAGAGTCAAACATTTCTCCTACTCCAACACACACAGAAATTACTGAACAACCTGAGGGGGAAGCTACACACCATCTTTCCTGGAAAGTAATACAGCCTAGAGACACAGGCTAAAAAGAGGGAGAAGAGAGGGCACATGATTCTTCTATGGGCACATGACCATTAGACTGTCAGTCCCTGCAAGGAAAACCAAACCTGGGCTTCCAGTGATTTCTCCTCTTTATCCACTACCATCCTGAGACACAGTCCACAAACCCAAGCACAGAGCTCTAACTATGACACTCACAGGAGCACTTTTCTTATTCCGACATTGAAAAACCGCTGTGCTGAGAAAAGTTAACGACACGGTACTGCCACTAGAGGGACTGCCACGGAGCAGGGAAAGCCATTAGGATTACAGCAGCGGGGGGAAAACCCCTGGTAATTTGCATAAAAATACATTCAACCATACACCTCTTAAGAGCAAAAGAACAAAATAACCCAATTTCAAACGGTTACCTGCAGCAATGTTTTCCTGTGCACTCTGTCCTGAATCAACTGACTCAAAGGAAATATCTTCCAGAAGCAATCCTCTTTCACTGTCATACACTTCTTTGGCTTCTCCATTATCAGAGAAACTGGCCTCTTCATGCCCAAGTGGAACATTAGCATCCTTCTCTTCCTCCTCATTAGGCCTCTCTGGCTTCTTATCTTCAAGCTGCTGAAATTCCTGATTGCTTTCATCAATGGCATTTGGGTTTCTGATGGTAACTCTGTCATATTCAGCCTCTTTTGCACCATCTGTGACAGACAAGGAGACGTGAATTAAACACTAAGCTAATGTGTATTTCTTCCCACAGCTCTCTTCAGTGAAATACTGAATTTGACAAAGATTTCTTGACGCTTTTTAAGTATTTCTGCTCGTGTATTACTTTCAATATATTCTCAATCAACTTTCAGTAACATCTAATTAAATGTTTGTATGAAATTTATGCAAGATATCAACCACTGACCTTGTGGTGAAACACTTCAAGGTGAAGTATTTTCATCGCTCATGACCTTATCAGGAATTACACACTTAACATGTGCTACTGTAAAAGGAGCCTTGCTAGGAGTGCATCTTAATGTCTTGCACAGTAATTAGAAAAAAAACCAGCAAATTTGCAGCAAATTATCTCTGGTTCTTCCCCAGTAAAAAGATCTGTTTGTTCAGTATTTCTACCTACATGTTCTTTTATGAATGTGGGAAAAAATATGACAACAGAGACATCAGAGATTTTAGATGCAGGGATTTAGTACCTGAACTTTGCATTAATAACTGGATCTCTCATAATTAGGTCCTAACTGTTTCCAGAAAAAAAAAAAAAAAAGACAGTTCAAAATGCTCCAGAAAATTCTGTATATATGAATTAGTATATATCAATCCCTGTTTCTTAAGGAGGTGTGGACATGTCCTGACTACTTCTAGCCACATCCATGCATGGATCCCACTTATTTCACACAGAACTTGCCACATAAAAACACATGCTGAGCTCAACATTTTCTTTCAGGATTTGAACCTGAGCCAACTCATCAAAATGCTAAGAACATGCAGGAAAAACAAGGAAAATCCCAGAAGATGTCACAAGGCCTCTTTCAATTCTACTCCTTCACACTCTTCTTAAGGGTCCTCTGAGTTACACGGTGTTGCCTGGGATAGGGTTTTACTGCTGTTTCATCTATTTATTGACTGGTTTGACATCCTACCTTGAATGTGCAGCTGGTCATCTTCCTGTTCTGGAGCAGACACAAGAGGGACACTCTCACTAGCAGATGAATATTTATTCCTTAATGAATACATTAATTCTTGAATGTCATCCATCAGTGCACTCTCCTCATCATACAAATCCATCTCTTTCACCACCTCCTCTTTATTTTCTGCCACTCTGGAATCCAGAACTTTTCCTACGACATCCATAATGTTAGATTCTGAAAACTCAAGTATCTGGTCCAAGGCTTTTTCTATATCTCCGTTATTACGGCCTGCCTTACGAGCAAGCTCCATCTCCACCTTCATGTCATGAAACATGCCTTCTATCCTAACCACGTGTTGGAACCCAAGGTACTTCTGTAGACGCATCACACGCTTCTCATCAAGAAAATCTCTCATTATTGTGAGCCGTTTCACAGACTCGTTGAAGTCTGTTACAGTGTCATTTGTGTCTGCTGAGCTGTCAGCAGGGCTGGGAAAATGTGCAGGTTGCGGCTGGTCACCTCTCATATGCTCTAAATTTTGCACCTCTTTTGAGTCTTTCTGTGAAGTGCCCTCTGGGAGATGATCTTTCTTTTGGTCAAAGTAATTGACGTCCTCTTTGTCAGGAGATTGGAAATTATCTTCTTCCACAGCTGATGGTTCCCCAGTTTCAGAAGACTCATCATCATCTTCCATAATGTGTTCCATCTCCTCCAATTTAGCATCTTTTCTCACTGGTAGGTCAGCACCTTTATTCCCAGTCTCACTTGCATTTTCTATGCTGATTGCTTGCTTATCCTCCTTAGAAACTGAGTTTGTATCCTCTCCTGTTTTGTAAGTAGGATTTGGGGTTCCTGAAACAGCTTCACTTAGTCCTTCCAATTCAGGATTTGTATTTTCAGCATTTAGTGTATCACCCTGTACATTTGCAGCCCTTACTTGTGACAGCTTAGCACTTGCTGCATTCTCATCTTCCAGTAGCTCATCTTCTACTTGTTTCAGGTCAGGGTCATCTTCAGCATCTAGCTCTTCAGATTGCAATTCTGGTCTTACTGTTCTTTCTTCAGCTAAATCTGTGCTGAGATTTCTGTCTGTATCTACGTCCTCAGTAGGAGCAGTTCTTTGCTGAGTAAGATTCTCTGTATTAATATTCTGCATAGTGCTTTTTGATGTTTCTTCAGGGGAACTTTTCCCAATGCCTTCTTCGAATACTGGATTCTTTCCAGGATTTCCTGAAGGTTCTTCATTCACATCAACATCTGAATACTCAGTTTCATTTTCCCATGGTCTAGATTGCCCAACAGCTCGGCTATGGCTCAGGTTTCCCTCCCCTAGAAGATTTTCTTTCATGTTTCTCCTTTTGATTTCCAGTTCTTTGTCAGGAGAGGCAGTTTTTTTATTTTCACGATCAGTCTCCCATGTTTGTTTTAAGTCTTCTTCATGTCCAAGAAGTTGTTTCTCCACTGCAGGTATTCCATGCTCCCCGCTCAGTCTCAAGAGATCATTATCTCCTAATTCACTCTGAGATGCATTTACCTCTTCCACTGGTTTGGCTGGAACATCAACAGAAGGCTTATTCTCAGCTCTTCCTGGCTCCTTTGTTTCATCCTGTGACCTTCTGTGCTCTAAGTCGCTTTCCAAGACTTCCTCAGAGGTATCATCCTCCAGCTTTTTCTCACCTTTCTCTATTTGAGCAAGTGGGACTCTTTGGGGACTTTTGTTGATGTCATCATCAGATGCTTGTAGAGAATCTTGCTTGTTTTTAACAAGTGATTTGGATTCCAGATCATATTCTGGACTAGGCAAAGCGGGAGGATCAGGCACAGCTGTACTCTTCAGCGCTCCAGTACGTGACTCTGTTCCATCAGTGAGCTGCACATCAAAGTGTTCAGTTTTGTTTGTTTTTTCCTCTGAACCCAGATCATCTCTACCTACAGGCTCCTTTCTAAGGACTTCTTTGGAGAGATCCTCAGGTTGAGTTGTTGCTGGTGCTTCTCTTTTACTAATTAGCACCACATCATCTTGTTTTTCTTTTATCTGTTTAGATTCAGACCTGTCCACACTTTCACTGTCACCCAACATCTTGCTCCTACTGAAGGCATCCTCAAGAAGTAATGCATCTGAATGGGGTTCCTCCTCATTGTCTCTTTGGTTATTTAGCTTTGTAGCACCCTTTGCATCTTCATCAGGTTCATGGTTTTGTGACTCAACGTCACTGTTTCCATCATCTTCTATACCCTCTGGAGATGTACTTTCATCCTCTGGCGATGTAGTTTCACCCTCTGCCATAAAAGACAGTAAAGGGATTTCTGCAGACTGATCTTCAAAGTCTGGCTCCTCCTCTGCATCATAAGGATTAACGCTCAAATCTTCATTTAAATCATCTTCCAGTGATGTAACAAGGCGAGTCACTTCATCATCTGATACAACAGCATCAGCAGTTGAGCCAAATTTTGTTTTCAAGTTCACAGAGAGCTCTTTGTTTAAAAGTGTATAGGCATTGACTTCTTCATTCTCTTGGTCAAGTTGAGTGTTTTCACCCTGAGGAATACTAGTGTTTTTGGTATTTTCACTTTCTAGCCCTTTTAATTTCCCATGTAGCATTCCTTTCAAGTGCTCATGGGCAGTTTGATCTCCCTGAGAGTTTTCTTTGTGACTATTGGCACTGGAGTCTCCCCCAGCATTTTCAGTTCCTTCTGTAAGAGAACTGTCTACTTCGTCTGTCCAGACGAGGCCCTCCTTGTCTTCTTCAGCGCTTCGCTTGTCTGTCTCCAAAGCACCGAGGGACTGTACTCTATCAGCCTGTTCAATCTCTTGATCCCTCTCTGTTCCTTCAGCTGCTTTTGTCCCTGGATCACTCGATTCAGTTAGTCTTTCATTTGCTATTGTCTCTTGCAATGACTTCAAAAGCTCATCCACATTATAATTATCGAAGTCATCCCTCCCACCATCGAAGCAAACAAAGTCTGTTTCCTGAAATGAAAAACAATATGTAGTCAAAAAAGATAATTTTCTTTATTATAGTGATGAGACCAAATCCGTTTGACTAGTTATAGATACAGCAGCAAAGTAAATTGTATGAATCATGCAGAATTAACCCCTTGAGTCCTTAACCAAAATTCTAAGTTCAGTGGAGGTTTTCCCCAAGGAGTCATAAACGTTTTTTGCTCTACCCCACCAGAGACCTCCCAGTGAGGAACAAAGTGGAAATCAGCAACAGAGTTGACAGTATTACACTTTACTCATCACCACATATTCTGAACCAAGAACAAGTCTATTGCTGAGTGCCAGTGAAGAGAAGAAAACTGACGTTGTAAGTTTATTTGTCATGATCTCTTTAAGCTGGGCTCTCCTTAAATGGCCAAGTCCTCCAAGCAGGAATTCCCTGTTACCCAATTTCTGAAGAATAAACAGAAGCAGTGCAAGACACTGAACATGATTTCATAGAATGGTTTTGATTGGAAGGAACCTTAAAGATCATTTAGTTCTAACTCTCCTGCCATGGGCCGGGACAAAAGGTTGCTCAAAGTCCCATCCAACCTGAACCTGAACACTTCCAGGGACAAGGCATCCCCAGCTCTAAGCAACCTGTTTCCGTGACTCACCACCCTCACAGTAAAGAATTTCTTCCTAATATCTAATCTAAAACTCTCAAACTGAAGCTATTCCCCCTTGTCCTGTCACTACATGCCTTTGCGAAGAGTCTCTCTCTGTCTCCATCTTTTCTGTAGGTTTCCTTCAGGTACTGGAAGGTGGCAATTAAGTCACCTCTAAACCTTCTCTTTTCCAGTCTGAACAAGCCCAATTCTCTCAGCTTTTCCTCACAGGAGATGGGCTGCAAGCCTGTCTAAAGCTGCAGCCTCAAAGAGGCTTACTCACATAACTTTGGAGTTAATAGCTATTAGAGCATGAAAGCCACTGATGTGTGAAAGGGCTGAAGGACCAATTCTAGAATCAGAGGACTGGGTATATCAGGTTTTCTTTGTTTCTGATAGTACTTTAAATTTTGAAAGTTTAGAAAAAGAAACCATTTTGAATGCATACCAAGTGGCCTATGTGCAAGCCAGCTATTGGCACTTCTGAAGTTCAATCCAAATGGATTCCATTAGAAGAAAAGCAAAACATTCAAGAAAAGAAAGAACAATGCCTACATTTTGGGCTGATGCTTTCACACCCCTCCACATATATAGCTGCACAAACATTCCACCCTCCACCTATATGTGCACTCTGCACATACGTAGCTGCTTACTAATAAAAAGTTACTAAAAGTCACTGATATTCCCATTCTCCACCTCAAGGATTTTACTGAATGATGAGGTTAAGAAACAGTAAGAAGCCTAATTGAAAAACAAAACAACAACAAAAAAGGAAAAACAAACCCCCCCAAACAAACAGAAAACAACAACAAAGACTTACATCTGTTGGCAATTCTAGTTCCTCATTGGAATAATTATGATTTATTTCAAGTAAATCCTTTGGAAAATATCCAAAATCACTTCCAACCTGCCAGAAAAGAAACACAAGCAAACAAAAAGCAATAAAGAAGCTTTAGAAATCATGTGACTATGTCAAAAATCCTAGTTGCAGACACCAGTAACAAATATGTCAAAGTGACTGTCAAGTGTTCTAAATGAAGGTTAACACAGTGAAGAGCAGTGATACCTTGTTTATGCAAAAGTTTTCATTGAAGTTTGATACTACATTTCACAGCAGCCTGGTGAAGTTGGTAGGTTTTACTGTTTGTGTTTTAAAGCCCAATTTATAACAAATTACTGTGAGAGTTGGGAATGAAACCCACACATTCTGGCTCATGTACTTTAGGTGCTATTGTGTGCTCTCACAGGCACCACACATACCTCAAGGATTTTCTCAAGTAGCAAGCAGAAGAGGATCTTTGACTAATAAGATTTACATCCATACACAATATTATAGCCCAGAATATGCTCATTACGTAACTTATGGGAAAAAATAAATTCTTAAAGCAGATTGTAGGAGAAAGGAAAATTGCACCTGAGGTACTAATCATCTTAAAGTCTGTATGGAAAATATGCCCCCCTCTGCAAATGCACTGTTGATCTTCAGTGCCTAACACAAGCAAAAATCAGTCAAAGATGGCTGTTCTCAAGCAAGTCGACGTGTTAATCCAAGGCAAACAGTGGAAGACAAGAATATCTCTTATCAAAATCATCGGGTCAGACTTACACACTAATGATCTCACTCGAGAGTTCTGACAACAGCTGTCAAGAAGCCAATATTAATAGCACACTATCACTACACAGATTAGATAATTCAGGTAATTAGAACCTGGCTGAACACACCCAGCAAGGTACAGAGTTCCTAGATGACCAAAATATCCAGGGGGGAGAAATAATGTTGGTCATTTCCTCAATCATTTGTTATAGGAGGAAGATGACAATTGCCAGTTTTCTTGAAGAGTTTGTTTGGGAAGAGCCCTCTGCTAAAGATCAAATTAAAAAAGAAAACAGTTATGTCAAAACAATTAGGGATACAGAGATACATGTATTGTTACACTGATTACAGTGAAATAGGTTAACCTGGGATGAAGTTTCTGGATTTACAATAGCATAGGAAAAAAAAAAGAAAAAGAAAGGAAGGAAATTAGTATCAGGTAAATATTATGTACTGAAAATTTTTGGGATGTTTGATTTGATATGCTAGCAAGTAAGCACTAATACATTATAGCACTTCCTTTTTTGACTATTTCTCCTTCAAATCTTACCTTCCATAATTGATATTTCTGAAGTCAGTTACACATATATTAAAAAAAAAAAAACAAACAAACTGTTCCCTCCTCATATTTTGTAAACACATATACTCTCTTACAGAAAATAGATAATGTGTGCAGGATTATTACTGGGAATTACCAGGAATGGGAAATTAATTTTGACATGTCAAATCAAAAGCTTGTCCTTGTGTGGTATACTACAGTTTTACTCTAAATTAGCCTGTTTTTCTCTCCAAACTTCTACTCCAGTTTTAAACAGTCTTTCTGAAAACAAAGGCTGAAGCTTCAAAGTAGTCTCCTTACTAATCTCTGTGACCCTCATTATAATCAGGCATCACTATTTGAAACTCATTTATTGTAATCCAAGCTGCTGACCATACAAGCCCTCTACAGTGACCCAGTTTGCCACTTCTGTGGTTTATGAGCCATATGGGATCTGCATGCCCAAAATTTCATTTGCTTCTCTCCCTACAAGTCCTCCCTTGTAAGAGAAAAAAATGCCTCATTGTGCAAATAAAGGAAACATTCTTCATTCTCTATAGACATGAGAGAGGAAAGCCACTGTGAATGCCAAGTAAATAAGGGAGAAAAAAAGCACATCATCCACTTCCACTCTCTTCCCAGCTAAAATGTGATGCATGGACAAAACATGTAGCTGTGTGTACAGCATCTGTCCCCACCAGTGCCCATGTGTGACAGGCAGCTGCATCAGATTCACTGACCAAGAAGCCAGACCCTCACACCATCTACCAGAAAACACACAGCTGGGAAAGAAGAGTTTCAAATGTTTTTAGTCTTAATGCCCTCATCCCTAAAGCACAGGCTTCACAGCTACCTAAAATTGAAGAATGTTATTGGGCAAAGATGAGCTGGTTTGGTGTGCTCTTGCTGAATGCTGGCATTGCCAAGAAAACTCAATTTCCCTGATCCTCCAAGCATATTCTGTCTGCCTCTCTTAGCTTAAATTTACCCCCCTCTGTCTTCCTTTTTATTAACCTACATACAAGATTTGAAAACAAACAAAAGAAAAAAAACAAACCCAAAGAAAACCACCCAAAAGAGCTACAATCTGCAGACAAGTCTATTTCCTTTAATGTTAGGCCAAAAATAGTTTTCTCAGCCCTGAACCATAAAGTTGATCCATTTGCCACCAGATAAAGTAACAAATTTAAAGTGTGTTTGACAAAATGCTTTTGTTAAAAAGCAGCAATTTTTACTTGGAATTATCTGAAGTACTTTTGGAGTTCTGAACCCTGCTAAAGTGAGGGCAGAGCACAGGAGAAATGCATAGGAGAGTCTACATAACAACTTGATGAAGTAAGCAACACTAGGCTGATGCTGAAGAGCAGACTGGTTTTACAGCAGTAAACAGTGCACAGGACAACAAGAGCATCTGATGAGCTCCACCTTTTGGTAAAAAAAAAAAAAAAAAAAAAAAATAAAGCATTTTCCTGGAACTGATGTATTCATGAAATTCATAACACAAAATGACTATTAAACAGTGGTCAGGGACTATTTTCCAGGCATTTGGCTTTGCTTCACTAATGAGGTTTAGACAGCTCTGCTAAAAACTGCATGCTATATAATGTATAGAATATACTACTGGGTTCCAGAATTTTTTTCACATGCAAAATACCCAGTGAGCATAGTCTGTGCTCTGTAGGCAATAAAGTATACAAGACCAGGATCACAAAATAAGGGACCTATTTTGTCAAAATACATGTTTGCTGGTGCAGGGGAAAAAAAAAATCAAATCAACAATATCTTGAAAAGGGTGGAGCAAATTAGAAAAGCAAAGGCAAATAAAGCCCAGCTCTAACTGTTATAGATTTGTCAGCCTTGGTGACAAAGGCTCCTTTTCTTATCAGATCATCTCTCTTCAGGTCAGAAATACTATTGTATTTAGCGTGGCTCCTCTGAATCGACATCAGTGTCTATTTACAATTTGTTTGAAATAAACCCCAGGTTACATTATTGAAGCTTCTCATGCAAACATTCCTGTGATGTCTGCCCACACCTGAAGATCAGAATCCCAGTTATCCCTTGAATTCAAAGTTTCTATTATGCCCTAACCAATCCTTTTCTACCAGAAAGTTTAGGGAATGGAAAAAGGCAGCAGGGTAGATGCATGGGATTGAATGATGCCCACAAAGCCCGCATGAAGTGGCTGATCCCAAAAGATCCCAAAAGGGCCGCAGCAGAAGGTAACTTGCCTGCCACTGGAATTCCTTTGATGGCAGATCTCCCTGTTTTTAATTAGCAAGCAGTAGTTTCCCCCTAGCTCCACGACTGCACGCAGCAGGTACGGCTGGTCTGCATAAATCAAGCTGCTCAGCCAAACCTGGCACAGGAAATCAAGCTGCCCAGCCAAATCTGGCTTGGGAAGTCTCGCTACAGGAGAGAGACCCCTGTGCCATCTGTGAGTCAGGGACAGGGGCAGACTCAACAGGCAAGGGCAGGCACCTCTGACCCCCCCGCAGTGCTTCCACGCTGGTTGTTGCAGTGGTACAATTAATGCAGCAGCAGTCAGTCTGACTGGGGGAAAAAGAAATAGCTGCCGTAGCCACCCACCGAAAGGAATCAGCCTGTCAACATGGCCCTAAAAGGAACACTGAAAACAGTGTAACACAATTGGAAAATGGCAACAAATAAAATGGAGCTTTGCAATTCTTTCAGACCTGCCAACTTCAGCTTTTACTTGTTAAACTCAAAGCAAACATCCTTTTAACTTGGAGACACACCTAACTGTTGCATGAGCTTCATATCAGTGAATAATCCAACTGAGTATTAACTCAGCAATTACCTTAACCGGCTGTTCTGATCTTGCAGCCTCACTGCACCTCATTAGAAGATGCAAAATTGGCCCCACGCTGCTACTCCGAGTCTCAAGAACTGGCAGCCCTGGAAACCCGTACCAGCTAATTAATCAGATTATTTATGGTACAGTCCATGTCAGAAGGGAATTACCAGCGTGATACAATTATAAACTCTTCTTTAACCACGTGCTGCAGTTTTTCTACTCTCTTCTGTATCGTTCTAATTGGCTTCGGCTCCTACTGAGAGTTTGGCTGTCCACGCCCAGCCCGAAGTGGTTACAGAAAGTGATACATCCTGACACTCACTTAAACCGCTAGTCCCACAGCCAACACCCAGGTGTGGTTTCGAGAACCACCATCCCAAATGTCTATCCCTTGGGAAGACCCGAGTAAGAAAGGAGGCTGAAGGAAACAATTTGGACACAAAAAGGGTTATAAGGTAAGCATGGGGAGGAGGAAACAGGGACTAGGTTTAAGGAACCTCCAGACTGTCAGCGTTTTCGAGGGAAGCCCAAAAAACCTGCTCTTCCTCTGGGGCATCTCAGTTCTGTTTCTGTCAGGCAAATCAGGTGCTTGTGAAAGTCAAGAGGAGTTTTCTATGAAATAGCTGCAAGTATGGGGATGTTCTTTTTCCATTAGCAGAACCTTCTCAGATTGCCCAGAGACGCTGACTCAGACAAGGCCACTACTCTCCAAGCTGCTACCGGTGCAGCTGAGAGACAGACCTTTTAAAAATCAAATTTACCTTAATCCTTTTTAGTCGTGCTACCTTTATTCCCCTCCCTCCATCACTGCATGTAGCTTAGATATAAAGGGGAAGAAAGCAGATGAATATTAGGAAAAGCAATTAAAACACGTACATGGAGCGATCTTTAGCAGGATTACAGAGCACAGGATGAGACCACGTCATGGGAAAACACAAGCACAGGCTTAAGCTTCCCTAGGTGGGAAGGAGGCTCAGCTTCCAGGCAGGCCCATGGCCACCACTTACAGGGCTGCAATGGGAGTTTTCCAACACAAATGCAGTTTTCTAACAATTTTTAGCGCACACATTAGTATTGCCCATTTTTCACAGCACTTAGGTTTGATCAAACCACATCCCATTTCCCTTGGGTCTCAAGACAAAATGGCATTTGTTAAACTATTTAGCCATATTCAAACCCTAGGCATTCTCTTACAAAGCAAAAGGAAGAAAAATAGACTGCAAACAGAAAGAATGAAGAAGAGCAAGCATAAAAAATGCTTTACAGTACTTACGCTTCCAGCCCAAAGCTCTGTTGATTTTCCTATTAGTTTGTAATATACGTACACCGCTTCTCCCTTCTTAAAATTTACGAAGCGACAATCTGGACCTTTAAAATCCCGCATTGCCTTCCCTCGGCACATTAACACTGTCCAAAGAGAACAAAGAGAAGAGCACTACTTAAAAAATAGCAATAGTAATAATACACCAGTTTCACTAAAAGGGACTTTGCCAACTGTCAGTAAACAAGACCTCCCCGCAAGCACCGCTTTCCTATTTTTCCAGATTGGGTGGAGAGATAAGAACTTAAGTGAAAGTATAAGTAAAATAAGAGATAGTTACAGGTTTTTTTAAAAAAAAGTAAATTATAGCAAAAGAAGGGGGGGAAAGCGCAAGTATTCTGATCAAGAGAAGCGTTTGACAAAGCACTGGAGAATTACGTTTCCGAGGTGCGTTCTGCAGGTAATTATTAATGTTAAATTAGAAAGATGGCATCCGTGCCCCAGCGAATCAGCCCCGAAATTATCCCACGCAGAGAGAACACGCAGAGAGCGGGTTCATCACGGGAAGGCTTTGCGGCGGAAAGGCGGGGGGGAAACCCCAAACCCCACGGAGCTGCGGGGATCTGAAAACTTGGCCGGCAGGAGAGGGACGGCGCGCGTGGGCGCCGCGATCCCATTTCCCCCGATTCTCCCCACTTTCCGTGCCAAAGCCGAGGGGAAGGGAAAGGCTTCTTGGGAAGCGCCTCTCGGGAGGCACCTTCTCCCTGCAGCAGCTCCCCGGGGCCGGCCCCGCCGCCCCCACTCACTGCTGCACTCGGGGTCGGCGCAGCGCTTGCGCTCGGCGAAGCGGCGGCCCAGGTCGGGAGCGGCGGCGGCGAAGGAGAAGAAGGAGGAGGAGGAGCAGCCCCGCAGGGTCGGCGGCGGCAGGAGCAGCAGCAGGGCCAGCAGCAGCCGGGGGTCCGGCGGCGGGGCTGCGGCCATGTCGGCAGGCGCCGGGAGGGAAAGGAGGGATGGAGGGAGGAGGGAAGGAGGGAGCAGACACGTCAGCAGCGCCAGCGGGAGGGCGATGTGGCGGGGGAGGGACAAGCCCGGCCCCGCCGCCGCGGTGGGAGGAGGAGGGCAGCGCACGGACCCTCCCCTCTCCCAGCGGCAGCATCCCCAGCCCGACACTGATCCTCATCCCGATCTCCATCCCGACTCCGATCCCCATCCCGACTCCGATCCCCATCCCGACCCCGCGCCAGGCAGGAGTCCGGCTCTTCTTCAGGCTCACTCCGCAGGGGAGAGAAGGCGGAAGGTGCTGCTCCTTATTTGTGCTTGTTTAATAGCGGGTTTCTCCAGCAGAGGACGACTGGAATAGCGAGCGGCGCAGCGGCCTGACCGCGGGGCAGGAAGGATGTAGTTACCCCCTATAAGGACACGACAGATCCGACCACCCCTCTGGCTGCTCTCCCTCCTGCCCCGCCGAGCAGTTCTCACCTCCCCCGGTGCCCTCCGGGAGTCTGAGGTGACAGCTGAGGGCAGACGGGCGGAGATGCTCACTCACCCATGGTCCCGCTAGCGAAAGTTGCAGAGTTTCACATCGAGCAGCCGAAAACGCAGGATTCCCCACCAGGCCCATCCTTGCCCTTCTGTAGCTGCAGCTTCCACTTGCCGATACATTTTAACTATGGAGTGTTTGCAAAACGCCTGTGCTTGCAGAATCACAATATCCTGAGCTGGAAGGCACCCACAAGGATCAAGTCCAACTCCTGGCCCAGCACATTACAATCCCAAAATCTCACCATGTGCTGAAGTTTTGAGAGCAGAAGAATTTGACTTATTATATACCAGTAACACCGAAACAGCTAATGAGACATAAGTGCATTGTCCCCTCATCCAAATTACCTTTACACATTTCATATTCCTGCAATTATGCTGCAATGGTAAAAGAAAGGATGATTTTTAGAACCATAATTACCAACAGCAGAAATTCAGCTGGTTATACAGGCTTGAATTTGTTGTACTCTGGCCTTTATAATCTGCTTTGAAGAGAAGTTGCTACATTGGAAGCAGTTCTGGTGAAGGAAAGCTGCACAGCTCTGTGGAGGGGAGAGCAGAAGAGAATCATGAAATCTGAAATCACAGAATCCCAGAATGGTTGGTTTGGGTTACTATTTCCTTCCCCCCTCCCACCCCCCCCATCCATCACCTTAGAGATCTAAAATAGCAGGATGACAGCAAGAAGTCACAATGTTAATGTACAGCTGAAACCCAAAACTTGATATCCCTCCTCCTTTTCACACCTGTGTTATTCAGCACAGCATCTGAGTGGACAAAGAGAAAAAAGATGCAGCTGCAGCCAGGAAGGAACAGGTAACTTAAGAGAGTCCTCTTGATGGTTAATTTTTACTTTTTTTACTTTCCAAAGGGCAAATTCTGAAGTGGCTCCCAAGATGAACAGGCACTCAGCAGAACTGATAGTCAAGGTGAATGATTCCACTTTTTTGGTGGATGTCAAAGGACAAATCTGGGCAGCCAAGGGGGTTTTTCTAAGAGCCTTTTAAAAAGCTACATCTCAAGAGTTAGCCATCACTACAGTTGCATGTGTTATTATCTCACCCTCATGATTGTTGATTTTTGCTCTAGAGAGTCTCATTTCTCCATCACATGTGATCTGAGATCCAAGCTTAGTTACTTCTACTTAACCTCAGAAAAATATGTAAGCATTTAATTTTCAGCCTCCATCTCAAGCAGATTAATATTTTAATCACACTACAAAAAGACTATCAAGGTAGGAACAGGTATCTTCCTTAGAGCTGCAATGATGTGTTGGTACCTTGAACATCCTGCCTGGTCTTACAGCCTTGTCCATCCCAGGGATCCACATGCTACACCAATGCAAGGATTCATTCACTCAGTGCCCATATATGTTCTCCAGGCCTAGTGCAATATCGTGGCTGTAGGCCCCCTGTAACTTTCTTGACATTTTTGTGTTTCACTTCCTATGAAATGTGGTGATACCTATTTGCCATCACTGATATTGGCTGATAAAAAGCTCTAGGAAAGCCTAAATCAGAAAATCTAAAAGTGAACGTTGTCACAATTTACAGGTAAATGTACTCAAGTCACATTTTATGATGACTATACAAGTGGAAGACAAGTATTTTCCCCTTAACATTAATATTTCTTGTGTTCTAATGTCCACATCTTTAGGTCCAATCTCTTGTGAAGAGATAACTGTTTAGTAATTTTCCATTAACACAATGTTATCAAGCGTATCTTTATTAAAAGACCAAGATAAAAGGTAATGGTGCCTGTTGGTCATAAAGACAAGGGCAAGAAAGAGAGATGTGAAGAAAAACAAGATCACATAGTTCTTGCATAAGTCATTGCCTTTATTGTGCAATAACGAGCAGCTCACAGCTGATATGTACACACAAGATTACCACTGCAGCTGTCCAGCATTCCCTACAATTTCAAGTATTTCAAAGTACTAACATAACTGATTATTAACATACACAGCTTTCCCCATTGTGTGACACAAACCAGAAATATTTTACTCAGTTCAATTTAGAGATTTTAGGCAAAATTTCCTTCAATCTTCAACCCCAGCACTGGAAATAGATGTGTTCAACTATAAGAGTAGCCCCAGCGTACAGAAGGAATTCAACATTTTGTGTGTCTCTACAGTTACAAAGCAGTTCTCCTCTCTTCTGCACTAAAATATCAACTTAAGTAGCTGATACTCACTAACAAGATCAGTTGGCTAAGTTTATCTAAGAATCAGCAAAGACTCTCCCTCAGGTACGACACAGGAAAATTAAAATAACAAGCCAAATATAAGCATTCTTCAATGCAAATATGAGAACTTTTACGAATAAAGTGGAGTGAGCTGGACGCTGAAATTGGGATACTGACCTAGTAAAACATCAGAAGTGTTGTCGGAAGTGACATGATGCTTGGGGAACACCAAAGATCAGTGAGACATTCTCAGGTACCAAATAGAAAGGGAAGCCAAAGAAGATGGCACTGTTAAAGGGGGGATGCCATGTAACACTTTATCATCAGTTGTCAAGTAAGTTAACTATCAGTTAATAACACAAAATACTTATGAACTGAAATGCTGGTCATGTATTGGAAGATTAAAAATACAGAAAAAGTAAACGGAGACTTCTTTCTCACCACATAACCTTATTAAACATTAAATATTCTATTAGGGTATGATACTGAGGTTCAGTGTTTATATGCTACGAACCATTGTTGTGCCCTGTGCTCTTCTCCTTACCCGCATGATTGATCGCAGTTGAGCCAGCATTACACGAACCTTTAACCCGAGCCAGTTCCCTGTTCACCCACCTTCCCACGACAGAGCTACTCCGAAAAAAAAAATAAATCTGTAAAGTCATTCTCGGAGAACTGGACTTTGCACACACCAAAACAGCCCGCGAAAACCTCCGCTGGAAAAGTGTTTCGAAGAATCAAGTCCCAGCACAGCTTGGTTCAAACCAGACTCCCTTGGCTGGGGCAGATTCCCCGGATTCAGGGACCCTGCGGGAGCACAGGCAGTATCGTCGCTCTGCAGCGCACAGGACTTTGATTCGGAATCCTTTTCTTCGGTAGAACACGGTGATTTACAAACCCTCAGAAAAGCAGCAATACGGCTCACGAAAAGGGCGACAACAGGACCTTCCAGCTCACTTCCAGGGTAACCGCTGCGTTACTCAGGGCTCTCTCTAGTAATGCTTTGTTTGTGCCACGTGCAGAATTAAACACCCCTCCGCCACACTGCTGCACACACTCGGGTGCCCTCCCGCGCTGCCTTTCCAGCATTCCCATTCCCCGACCAGAGGGACACCGGGGCACACGGACTGCCCTCTTCCAGCATGGCGGCCGCGCTATCCAGCGCTCCCAGCGCGCCTGCGCATGGCGGCCCCGCCCCGCGGCCCTCATGGCGGCGCGGCAGTTCCGTGTCCCTGAGGCTGCGGGTTCTCACCGGGATCGTGCCTGCCGGGACTCGGCGGCGGGGCCGAGCTGAGCCGCCGGGCGCGGAGAAGCTGAGGCGGTGCTGGGCCGCCCGCAGCGCCATGGACACCTTCCTGGAGCAGCAGGAGCAGGACGGGGCCGCGGCGGGGAGGAGAAGGAGGAGGAGGAGGAGGAACCCTGGCGGGGCGGTGGGGAGCGCACTGCAGCCGCCCCTGCATCTGCCCCGCCTGCCGCCGCTGCCGCAGCACGGTAAGGGCGGCGCTGGCCGTGCGGGCGCCCGGGAGCCCCGCCGTGTGCCGCGGGAATTACGGCAGAGACTCGCCTGTGAGCGGGGAGAGGGGCGTCCCAAAACGACCTCAGTCATTTCATGAGGCGGTAGCGTGCCGGGAGAGCCGGTGGGGCCCTGGGGTGCGGTGGGGGGAGCGCGGCCTGCAGGCCCTGGGAGGTGATGCTGCTGTCCCTGTGCCCAGCCCTGGTGAAGCACATCGCGGGGGCTGTGCCCAGGTCTGGGGTCTCAGTACGAGAGGGACAAAGAGCTACTGGAGAGGGTCCGGCGGAGGCCACAAAAGTGATGAGGGGTCTGGAACGGCTGTCTTAAGAGGAGAGACTGCGGGATTGGGGCCTGTTTAGGCTGGAAAAGAGAAGGATCACATTCGTGCGTGTAAATATTGCAGAGGTGGGTGCCAAGAGGGTGGTGCCGAGTGGTTTTCAGAGGTGCCCTGCGACAGGATGAGAAGCAGTGGCCATAAATTAAATGACAAAAAGCTCCATCTCGACATGAGGAGGAACTTCTTTACATGGAGGGTGGCAGAGCACTGGGCTGCTCACGAAGGTTGTGGAGCCTTCTCAGGAGATACTCAAAACCCACTTGGATGCGTTCCCGTGTCACCTGCTCCAGGTGACCCTGCCTTGGCAGGGGGGTTGGACTGCGTGATCTCCAGAGGTCCCTTCCAACCCTAACTATTCTGCTATTCTGTGATTGCCTAACTTAGCCAGCCTTTGTGCTATTCCTCTGCCTACAGCATCCAGGTAGGAAATGTCTTGGTGAAGTCTTTATGTACCTTTCAGAAAGCTTTTGTGGATGAGCATTGTTGTAGGGCCATGACATGCAGCTGGGGCTTTAGACAGATGTGGGAATGAAGTTTCAGTTTTATGCTGGTTTCAACGTGAAAGTTGAGTTGAACCGCTGTTCATGTAAAGAAGCTAAGTGGCCTCTTTTTAGTCTTGTACTTAAAAGAGAATAATTCTCTATCTTTGTGGGAATTGCTTAGCCTTTGGCATAGGAATGGGCTGTTTGTATGAGTGTACGCAAATCTTCAGCACAGTGGAGTCACAGACTTAGATGATGCTTAATAAGTGAAGTGAGTAGTTTCCAAAATACCAGAAAATGTACTGTGAAGCTATCAAAGCACTATGGGCTTCTAGTTCTGGTAGGGCAGTAGTGTGAAATAATTGGCTCTTCACTTTTTCAAGTGTCTGCACTGTGTGCTGTTTGTGGAAAATGCCATTTCATATTACGTTTCCAGCTTTCCCCATAGTCCTACTTCCCTATGGACTAGTAGAAGGAGTGTTTATTTTCAAAACATCAGAGCTTAAGATCATTTTCTATACCATCCAAGAAAGGTCATATAAAAAGTATATGGAAATGGAGGGCACACTGTCATCTGAATAAGGGCTGTGACAGTTGTGGGCTCAGGTAATTTTGTTTGTTTGTTTAGCATCTTCCTATGACCACAAACTAAACTTCAGGAAGAGCAAGGAAGCATGTTTAAGTTACATTCAGGATGCCATGCTACAAAAGCAGTGGAAAAGGGCTGCAGAGTTTCTGACCTCCTATATTGAGTCACTGGAGAAGGACTATTCCAGAGAACATGTTGGACCCTCAGAGGTAAGTCCATGTCCCTTGTCTGGGTTCTTTTGCAGCTGAAAACGTACTTGTTAACAGTATCTATAGCACTCCAGGACCAACATTTGTTTTAATTAACTAGTCACAGGTTTGGGGTTTTTTTTTAATTAATTAAAAAAAAAATTAGAGGTAAGACCTGAAAAACTGTGGAACTTTCATAAACTAGACTAGAAAATAAAGACACTGAAGCTTTCAGAAAGCAAATGAGCCACTATTCAGATGTGGGTGTAGAAACTCCTTGTGTGGCAGGCTGCAGGAGGCACACCAGACCTCATCCCTGTCAGTGCTCAAGGCAGATGCTCTCCAATTACTACTAAAAGCCTGCTCCACCACAGGCATGCCTCTGCTGAGGATTTAACCCATCTTGCTGGAGCTTGAGATCTGAGATCTCATTTCCAGGAGTGCTGAGAATATGCAGAGCTGTTGTCTCATGTTTTTCCTGACAAAGTACTCAGCAGTCCTGAAAAGTTCTTTGGGCTTGCAGGCTGGTTTTATGGCGTTGTGTTGGTTTTGATGTTTTGGTTTGGATTGGTTTTTAGTTGGTTGGGTGACAGTTTTTTGTTTGGTTGATTGGTTTGTTTGTTTGTTTTTAATAGATCCTTGACACAACAAATGAAAACTTGAAAATTTGGCTTCGTACAAGTTAGTTCCATCAGCAGTGTATCTATGAGAGGTCCACTTAAAGTAGTCTTCTGAAATGGAAAAGCAGTGAATGTTTGCCTCTGACATGGCATTAGAATCTGAAAAATAATGGCTTATTTAGGTCTTACTGGCTCTTCCAGTACTTGCAAAACTCCTTGCAGGTACTGAGATAGAAGCAAGTGGAAGGAAAAGGATCAGAGCTTTTAAATGAATGGAGTACTTGAATATTGCTGGCTTGCAGACCTTAAAACAAGTGTATGTAGATGGGAAGCTGCATCTAATTGGAAATAATCTTTGTTACAGTTCCAAGAACTGTGTATACTTTGTGTCTCAGTGGGGTCATGTCAAAGGAGAGCATAATTTTTCAGTGACAGGAGGGAGGAACCTTCTGACATGCAGTTTTCATAAGATTTGCTGGCGTGCAGCATTTATAATGAGCAGTTATGAAGCACTGTAGCAGTAGATAATATTATTTTTTTATTTACAATTCAAATGTACATTTTTTATGTGCTACAGTAAGTTTGATAAGACTGTACATGTGATAGCTGTTGCCATTTTTGTACTAAGGTTGTTTTTTAATCTCTTTCTCCCCATTAATAGATGATTTGGAGAATAGGAACTGAAATTTTGTGCCATCATTCCCATAGCAGCATGAAAGAGTTCAATTGTTTCATAGAACAGATGAAAATTTCAGGGGTAAAAAGGTATTTGAAGGTGAGTGAACTTAGTAAAGTCTTGATGATTTTCCACGTTTACCTGAACACTTACTTGAATATTAATTTCTGAATCTCTGTTTTGAAATACATTACTGACATTAGCGTCAAAAGAAAATTGATGCATGATATTTTAATGTTATTTTATACCTAACCTTTTTCTCATTTGGTCTATATATTTGATCACAGATTCATATTGTCAGTCCCTAGAAGTGCCTAAGCCCTTTAATTAAGCTTTGAATTTGAAACAGCTTTTTTTTTTTTTTTTATGAGTGCCCAAATGACACCTAATTACAGGTTAACACCTGTCAAGTTTTGTTTCCAGTCCTTAATTTGACCACTGTGCTTCTAACTAAAGAGTTGTACTTAAATTTTGCTGTTGTTGCCATCTTACTTTTTGAGTAGCTAATCTGATTATAAAATAGTACACTGTGCACAGCTGTCACTCAGCTGTAGGGTGTTTTTCTGTGGTGGCTCGTTCAAACCTGTATTGTTTTGATTTCCTGGTCTGTTTCTCACTTTGGATGGTGCTTCTGTCTTTCCTTCTGTTGTTAAAGGTCTTCAAAGGAAGTTCTGTACAAAAGTTTGCTAGAGCTAACTGGAGGTTCAGGGTTTGATCCAATGCCTGATGAACATGATAGAGTGGTAGGACATCCCTCTTTCAGGCTCTGCAGTTCAGTAGCCAAATGAAAAATCAGCAAATGTAACCCAACTGGGTTTCCTCAGGTCACTTCTAGATCTTCTGAAGTGGGTGCAATACTTGTTAAAGACAAGCAGGTTTGTGAGACACTGCTTTCTTCTGCCTTGAAAAGTACCATTGAGTGTCTGCCACCTGATGGGTGGCTTTCTTTCCCACAAATTTCAAGTGCTTTAGCCCTTTTCCTGAGAAGGTATCCCTGGGAAGGCAAAGAACTGAAGCTTTTGAAACCTACAAAAATATCTTTTGAGACAGAAAATATTGTATATAAGAAAGGCTTTTAATTAGTAATGTTCCTCCAGCATCTCCAGGTTCTTGGCTTATCTCCCTCCCTCGAGTGTCACTTGTATTTTTCCCATTTTACTCAAAAATCTTTCATTTTACTCAAAAATCCTTTGTAAAGATACTTTTTGGATAAAAGAATATTTGTACAATGCTTTTCTAATTAAAATACTCTATTAACCATATTGGCGATATTTTGTATGCAGGTCAGTAAGTCTCTTTTGCTGCACACACTTTGCTGTATTGCTGAGAATCTTTCCATTGAAATACTATGGTTTGGACTGTTTGAATTGCAGGTCTGCTTGGAGCATGTGTTTCATCTCCTTTGTAATGGGCAAGTAGATGAAGCTTACCAAAACCTGTCCCTGGCAGAAAGCTGGAGGTTTGGAGATCAAACAGCCATTCAGGATAAAGAAATGAAACTGATTCAGGCTTACAAGGGACTGTTGGACTATTATAGCTGGTCTAAGCAGAAGAACATCCTGTTAGAGCATGGTAAGTGGTTTTTTGGATTGAGGTGTAAACTTCAACTTGCTGGCTTGTGCAGACAATGTGGTTTGCAATGACACCTTTTCCTTTACTGGACTTCACCATTTGACAGTATGGCTGGTACGTAGTTCGTATCGGCGGTGGTGGTGGTGCCAGAGTGGCACACTGACCCACACCTTCCTGAAGTGCCTTCAAATGCTGTTCCAAAACTTTTTCTCACTCTGAATTACATTTCTTATATCCAGCTAGCGTGAAGTAAAATCAAATAATGATCAAAGGAATGTATTCACTTAAAGCGGTGGGTTGATAGGTGTACAAATGCTTGACTGCTGCTCGAATTTTGAGTGATAGCAAAGCCCTCAAAACTTGTGTTTGAATTTCAGTTTATTTAAAGATACCTAAGTTGCTACCATTGTGTCATATCTGATCCTGTATATGGCTGTGTGTTATGAGTACATGGGATCTCTGCTTGCTTCTATGTAAACTAAGTGTTGAATTTGGTTAATGAACCTTTTGGTGGTAGGATCTTTGAGTCTTGGAATACTGTTCATCGTGCTCCTTAAGCTGAAATTGCAGGATAATAATTTTCATTGAAGAGCAGTGAAAATTTCTTGTTTCACTACTGAGAAAACTCAGCCATCTCTTCTTAAAAGCTCTCTGACTGGAGTCCTTGCTTAGCAAAATGTGTTTGTCTCAGGTGTACCACTTTTTCAAGGTCTTGATTTGCTTGACAGAGCTAACTTTGTGTCATTCTTTCATGTTTTGGTAGGCCTGGATGGATTTGCAGACTTGTCTGTTGAACAGGAAATGCACAGTTGCTTTCGGAAGGCTGCAGTGAACCTAAAGGAGATTATTAAAATACCTGGTGTCTGGGATCCTTTTGTGAAATGCTATGTGGATGTAAGGGCATGTTTTACAGAAGTATTTCTTTTGTCTAATTTTCATGAAGATGCTTGCCTGCGGCTATTTTATGCGTGTGTGGGTGAAAACAAAATATTTTAAAAGCATCACACTTGTATGTGTATGTCACTGGCTTTGATCTATATCACACACAGTTTACTCCTGGTGGAAATGCAGTGCCTGTACAGAGTACAAAAAGGACTTTATCTGTGCACTGTCAAGACAAAGAAGTAGACAAACATTTACATTTTATTTTCATAGTGCTGCAGAAATTGGAGCATAGCTGCTTTTGTTTAAATTCCTGAAAACAAGTTCTCTGTTTTTTGGCAGGGCAGTGTTTTTTCTGGATACTCTAAATGTTAGAGATGCCAAACACCCAGCCCCTCTGTGTTTTGTTTTGAGTTTTTAAAATATCTGCCTAGAATTTGTAATTAAGAAATAAAATTAATCTTAAGATCTCTTTGGATTTATATACTTTTTGTCAATGCTGATAAGCTCTGACTTCTCTAAGCACATCTTAGGGAATTTTCCTTGGTAGTGGCATCTTCCAGGCTCTCTCTTTAAAGTCATGGCAGGCTCCTTCTGCATCTCTTTCTAGAGAGCAAGTGCTGGTAATTCTTTGACAATGAAGTGTGAAGGAATTTTCTCCTGTAGTATCTTCTGTGTGTGAACTTTTGTCTCTCTGTCATGAGAGTAGCCAGTAAAAAGAAAATGCACTAGTCTTAGCCTTACCTAATATGCTGCACTCCTAGGTACAGGCTAAACTATTGTACAGTTTTGTGGCTGTCCAAAATAAGTTGGATTTGATTGCATATATCTGGCAAACTAATGACAGGCTTAACTTCTAGTTGTTGGAGTTCTATGGAGACCATAATGAAGCCCTCCAAGTATTGAATGAATATGCCTACAACTCGAGGTTTCCTGCTAATCCCAATGCTCATGTCTACCTCTACCAGTTCCTGAAGAGACAGGGCGAATCAAAGAAATCGCTCATCTCTGCACTGAAGGTGTGTATGCCATGGGAGATACAGTCTGTGTCATTCGTGTTGTGTGGTGGTCTGACACTTTGGTTCCATTGACCTCTGTAACGTTATTTACTCTATTGTGTTCTTCATGGGAAGCAGAGGGTTAGAGGGAAGTTAGAGGGTGAGAGCAGTGTCCTTTGCTGTCTTTGAATTCCAATTCGTGCCTTGCCTTTAACTAGTTCAACATATCACTTCTTAAAGCCAGTAAGCTAGTCAGACAACATATTTACACGGTCCCAGAAGTCTGTATCTACAGTCTTGTACATAACATACATTGATTTGTGTTACAGTTTGACTTTACTATATTGTAGAAATTTATTAGATGCTTCCTCTTTCCCATATTGATCCTGTCTAGTGATTAGTTTCTCTGCTTGTTTTTAATGAGATATGCATTAGAGCTAAAATACAAGTTAACATCTGCTGGCTGTTGGCAGGCAAGACCTTGCTTGACTAAGCTTTTGTACTATTGCTCTTAAATTTGTGCTTTTCTTGCCCTCACTGGTTGGTCTTTGGTACTGCTTGCAAACAGTGTTTTGCAGTCGGTTTTGCCACTTGATGGCACTAATGTTCTTTTGTTACTGCAGGTGTTGTTAAAAACCAGCTTTTTAAAGTTTAGGCTTTTGAATTGCCACATGTATGTATAAAATTCCATCTTCTCAGGGCTTTTTAGCAGTGGATTTAGACGCTAGTGTCTTACAAGATACTGGGATATCAAAGAACTGGTTTGGTAGGTCCAGAAAGTGATCCAATGTACAGAGCAGTGGAGCTAGGACTGGCCTGGGAAGAAAATGACATTGCCTTCTAAAATGAGGACACTGAATATGGATTTGGTCTGCTCTTTCAAAGGTTGTATTTGCCACATGCATGTTTTTTAGCAGCCATGAAGGTATTTCATCCATTGTGTCTCAGAGCAGTGTCACAGATGTGCAAAATGGACCTAGACACTCATTCTTTACACCAAGGCACTAAGGTACCAGATTGCTTAATTTTCCCAATTAGTCACTCAACATTCTGAAGTCTGTGCTTCTCTTGATCAGGTAGAAGTGTTCAAAAGTTTTCACATTAAAATAATGTGTCTGCATTTTGTCTTTTATTTTTCAGATCTTACATGATATTGTTCCGTCTCATGAACTGATGATAGATTTTAATACCATGCTTCAAAAATCAAGTAAGTCTTTACCCTTGCTCTTTTCCTTTATGTTAATTTCAGAATATTATTCTAGGTCATCTTTCTGCTTTTTAAAATAGTTTTGTTTGTTAAGACAGAAAACTCCAAAAACAACCCAAATCCCAGCTTTCCAATAGCAGAAACCTTGAAGTTCGATGTGTGAGCAGGCATTTCCACACCTGTGTAACCACATGCTGTTCTCATTTTTAAAGGCCAATCAAACTGTTTTAAGGCTCAGATGGGATCTCAAAAATAAGGGGTATTTTTAGGTACTCTACTCTGAATTCCAGAGTCTTCATTCCCTTTTGAGGGTGTCTGATTTATTTATTCTTGCAGAGGAACAGAGATGGATCTGTTCTTTAGTTCATTGCTATTGATGAATAAAGATAGCTCTATCTTTGCCCTAGTAGAAAAGTCTTCCAATTTGGAGACTTTTTTCCATGCTGATCAATTGTATGCCAAGCTGACTGTCTTCTTGTGACCTGGTATGTTTCAGCAGGTCAACAGGTTGGTGAAATGTCTGTGAATGAAGATTGTTCTCCCTTCTAATGTGATGTGGGTTAATGGCTTTGAACTGACAGAGGGTGTGTTTAGAAGAGATTTTAGGAAGAAATTCTTTACTGTGAGGGTGGTGAGACACTAGAACAGGTTGCCCAGAGCAGCTGTGGATGCCTCATCCCAGGAAGTGTTCAAGGCCAACTTTGATGGGGGTTTGAGCAACGTGGTGTAGTGGAAAGTGTCCCTGCCTGCCCATGGCAGAGGGTTTGGAACTAAGTGATCTGTAAGGTCTCTTCCATTGCAAACTGTTCTATGATTCTGCAGTGAGAGGGGCTAAAAAAGACCTTTTGGTTGGAACCTCCATTTTTCTGTTCTTGTATGACACATTTGCTTACTTTTCATAGCTAATGAGTACAACCTGATTTTTTTGAAGACATTTATAGGCATAAACATAACTTTTCCCTCAATTATGTGCTGTCATAGGTCAAGTGTCATTTTAAGAACTATGCTGATATATAACTAGTTATGTGAAATGTCCATCTTATTCATTGTGGTCTCAGGCTGGATTTTTTTTGTATTTTTTTTGGTGGCATCTTAGGATTTGAAGTATTCCAGATGCACTGTCTTCCCTTCCCATGGGAAGGACATATTGAACAGAGGAACCAGTTGTAAGTGTTGATTATTGAGTTTTGGAAACAGCAACTCTTGTAAGCAGTGCAGTGTAGGGTGAGTGAGTGTTGTGTATGTTCCTTTTGAGTCAGCAGTGTTTGAGCAGGATGGGAGTGGGGACAAAGTGTCTCTGCTGGGAGTTGTTTTCTAGAGCCAGGAAGTACTCCTTAACTTTATCTCTTGGAAGCAGCAAAAGGCAGTGGGAGCCACCCTCTGTAATGGGGACAGTAGCAACATTTGGGGAGGCAGGATGGAGAGCTACATTTCACTTGTTACTTACTGATGAATTCATCTTGATCTGAGTAATTCATTAATCAGCCTAACCTTTTTCCAGAGAAAAGAAAAAAACGCCGTCTGGGGCTAGAAGTTATTTTTGCAGCATTGGATTATGCTGGCTGGAAAGAAAATGTAAAAGCATGGAGCTGCTTGGCAAGACAGGTGAAACAAATTGTAATGTAAGTATCTCTGACGCAGTGTGCTAAAAACAAATGTGTCAAGTCTCTGTCTTTGGGCAGTTGACAAAGTGACCCTCTGTAGCCTTTCTTTTCCTGCTGGTGAAGGGAAGAGTTGCCTGACGTACTTGACTGCAGTGTGCTTTCATTGGGATGGAAGAAGAAAGTATTGAGGAGAATTCAAAGTTTCCAGTACTGCATTGCTTGAAAAAAGTTCTGGTGGTTCTTTTGTTTTGTTTTTACCAGGTTACATGTTTATGCAGGAAGAGTTATTCACATGTTGGGGTAGCGTGTACTGCCCATCACTAATGTCCCTTTTTCAGGACAGGAAAGTTGTTGGTTGTTCTGCTCTGTACTTACATGTATGTTATTTGAAGCTGGTTTGGGAATTGGTGGGCTGCGACAGGGCTCTGGCTGGTACTGTGCAGATTGGTGTGTTGTGTGATGGTAGCTGTTACGGGGATGCAGCCAGTGCATTGCTCAAATCTGAGCCAACATGCCTGAGCATTGATGTGTCCTTCCAGCTGTGACAGACATGGCCTCAGATTTCAGAAGAAGCCATCTCTGGCTTTCAATGTCTAGACTTTATTTTACCCAACAAACAGGATATTGTGTTTTAAGCCCTTTATATTTACAGTGAATTTATTTGGCACTTAGTTTGATCCATTCTGCTGTTTTACTGCAGCATCTACCTACACGGCATCTGCTGTTAAGAGCAGAAATTAGTGGATTAGAGCCTAGAGTGTTGTTGCACAGAGTTAGTAAAAATAGTATGATACTCTAACTTTGCCTTCATTTTTGTTTTTGAATACACTATTTCAGAGTATCTTGAAATATACTGGGCATCTTGGTCATTTTATAGTAATGTCTCTTCCCTGTTGCAGATAATTTCATAGGATCCTTCAATATTTTGGATTGGAAGGGAGGTTAAAGACCATCCAGTTTCAGCTCACCTGACAAGGTTGCTCAAAGCCCCCTCCAACCTGGCCATGAGCACTTTAGGGATGGGGGATCTCCAGCCCCTCTGTGCATCCTGTGTCAATGCCTCCCCTCCCTTAAAGTGAAGAATTTCTTCCTAATATCTAATCTAAACCTGCCCTCTTTGAGTTTGAAGCCGTTCCTCCTTGTCCTGTCACTTCATGCCCCGCAAAAACTCCCTCTCCAGCTTTCTCATAGCCTGCTTTGAGAGACTGGAAAGAGTTTTTTGTTCCTGAAATGCTTGATTTAGAGTTGGACTTGATCCTCACTGGTCCCTTCCAACTCATATTCTGTGATTCTTTTTAAGGGTGTTATTGCATAACAGTAATAACTATTTAGAAAAAGGTAGTCTTTGAGTATGCCTAGAGTAACACAGACCTTTCCTAAAAACAAACCAACCCCTTCATAACTACTGATTTGTTGACAAACTTGAAGAAACTTCCATATTACTATTGACAAACTGGCATGAAAGTCAAAGGCTTGCTTCATTTCACACCTTAATTTATGTTATTCCCAAATCTAAGCAAGACTGCTAGAGTTCACCTCCTGCCCTATGAGTGTTGCCAGGGATCTAAAAAAATAGCTTATTTCTATTTAGGTTGGTGTTTCAGTCTCAGTATGAAGTCAGTGTATCTCTGTTAGCAATTTAGGAAATTTGTAGCAGCTGGTTATAAAAGTCATTGTCTCCTGATAATCTTTTCATCACAATTTAAGCTTTTCTGTAACTTGTTTAACCTTTTTCCAGCTCTGAGAAGCATCTTCACTGGATCAAGGAAGAGTGGAGCTCCAGGAAGGACTGGTGGCCAGCCTTCCATTTTAGCCGGTACTTGGCAAAAAGGAACTGGCAGAAAAATAAAAGCCTGTCATATGAAAAAGCTCTGGTGGCTGGAATTTTACTGGGAAAGGGTAATGCTACATGTTTTTTCCTTTTCACTACATAGAACAGAAATGATGTCTAGTCCTAGCCCTAATGAGATGGGATGCAGCTGATCTTCCCCTTGGAAGAAATGCAATCTTTTCCTTCTAGGAAATATTCCTATATTTGGAGATAAACATGAAAGATGTTTAAATTGTTTTGATATTTAACAGTGAGGCATATTATAGATAACTTGTCTTACCCTGGTTTAGAATTCTGTTTTATCTGGCCTTGTTGAGCAGCCACAATACTATTTATCTTGTTCAACCTTCAAACCACAATTTCACAAATGCGCAACACACTCTTCATGGAATGTTGTGAGGACTGGAGAGTTTGTTTGCTGGTTGGCAGCATAGGGAGTGTCTCAGCAAATGCTGGGGAGCAGCTGGTCATTAAGGACCATGGGATGTTGTACTGCAGGAAAGAGGGACAGAGGGTCATGAGTGAAAACCATCAATTTGGCAAGAAGATGGAGGTCTTATCTCTTCAATGGCATTCTTTGAAATTCTGCCAAAACCAAGTGAGGATCAGGCCAAGAATCAGCTGCTAAACTGAGAATGGGAATATGGGGTGAAGGCTGTGGCTTGTACACTAGTTTGGAATTTTGGTTAATAGGCAACTTGTTCATTGTCAGCTTTTCTATAACTTTATCTTCAGGACTTTATGAAACAATTTCTCATATTGAAAATTGTTTTTTCTGTTGCTCTCAGTAGTACACTTTCAAATGTCTTGCAGCTCTTACTTCCAGCTGGCTAAAAAAATTGTTCCAGTTCTGATTTTCTTTAATTTAGTTTCAGTGCTTATTGTTGTCAATGGGAGCCTCTATTTTCTTTATCCAGCATAATAAGTTAATGCTGCTTTACACCCTTGAAATGTTGCTTTCTGATTTATTTGCAGAGATAAGACTAAAAAATACTTTGCACGACAGCATAATTTAGATACATGTAATATTTTCTGGGTTAAATGAGGACATATTTAATGCTGTAGTTACGTCTTTAATGTGCATGTCTTTGATTTTAATACCTTTAATTACTGAAAAGTTTCTTAGATGTTTGCATATTATTTAGGCAATGAAAACATTTTGTATTTGTTTGTATCATGGTATAACTTAGAGTTGTTTGGTTCTTTTCCTGTAGATTGCAAATATTTTAAATATATATCACACCAAGGATGCAAAGCTCAAGTGAAAAGATTTCGGATGCTGAAGAAATTTGTGAATAGGCACAATCCTGTCTTCCTGAGAATATCCGATCTTTCAGATTCCTCTGTACAACCTTGACTAGAAGGTGTCCTAAAGGTTCTTGTACTTTTTCCTCTCTGTAAAACAGACTTCTGTGTTGATGCTTCTCTAAAACTTCTGGGCAGACCCAGAAAGTACTAGCTATTTTTTTATATGCTTCTGTAAAAAACCCTTTGGTTTGTATTTATTTTATAATAAAATGAATATAAATGAACTGATGAGGTTGAAGAATTTCTTTTAGTCCCATATTTCTGTGTAAAATGCAAACAGCACTGATTTGAAATACAGCTTGAAAATTACTTGGTCACTATGGTTTGGAATTTCTATTTCAATAGTATTGTAGGGTTGAGCCTCCTCATGTCTACATGCATAGATGGAAAAGAATTCAAAATCCATTCAGGACTAGCAGTGGCATTCATAACAGGTGACATGTCTTAACCTAAGAACAGTACTTGACACACTGTGAAACGTGGTTCCAACCTGTAATGGTTACATAGCTTCTGCTTATAACTGATGATTTCCTGAAATAAGGGAAAACAGAGGCATTTGTCACTTTTTATTGCATTGTATATTGAGAAGAATTACAGGTTGTGAAGATCTACCGCAGCTTGTTCAAACAGGTGCTGTGCTTCAGCATGCCTAAAGGCAGTTTTTCCACGTGTCATACTTAGGGGTTGTGTGTCCAACTGAGGGATTGTTTTCACGTTGCTGGTAGGAGAGAGTGAAAGTTTGCTGTAGCTACATGGCTGCAGAGTTGCACTGCTTTGAAAGAGCAGAGGCACAGAAATACTGAAAACACTACCTGGTGGAAGAAACTTTCTAGAAATTTTTTTTGCAGTCTTGCCTATGAGTTGAAATATGCAGTGTTGCTGTGCTTGGAAAGCACATGTTAATGTGTTGTCACAAACCAGCATTCCAATTTACTTGTAAACAACAAAATGGTTTCCAAGTACTACTGTTTTAGTGTCAGATCTGTAGAATTCTGCAGGGTGATCTACTTGAACCTTCCTCTGGGAATGAAACAAAGATGTCTTTAGTAGCAGAGTAGCTTATGGATAAATACAGTTGTGATTATAAAAACTTCAGTATTTGGATTAATATGGGTCTTGTGAGATGTGCCTTAAAGACAATTATGACAGACTGAAAACACAGCCTCAGACTTGTCAGGAAAAAGCAAATGGCAAAAAGCCCTTTATTAACTCCAAGGTTATCTCTCATACTATTTTACTACTGTCCGCTTGTGTCTGTGCTACATCTCTTGTCCCTCAGTCCATCTTCTGATAGGTGATCAGCATCTCTCCTCATGCTGGTAAATTTCAAAACACACTCTTGCTATTCTTAGTTTTCTCTTTTTCTTCTACTTTCCCAGGCTCAGTCCAAGGACACAGGTGGTGTTTTCTGCTGTTTTCCCAGGCCTACAGCCTCATCCTCTCAAGGCCAAAGCTGTCCATAGCCCAATATTCTTCCATAGACAACATGTCTTTAAGTGAGCTCCTTGCTGCAACTGTGTTCTATTTAAAAAAAGGCAATTACTCATCATTCATCATTATTTAGTTCTAACTCCCAGAAAACGCTGTTGCCTCATTTTATAATAGACTTTTTGTTGGAGATCTTCAGCTCCGTTTTGTCTAATTGAGATTATGAAGTTTCAAAATGTCCTTCCCCAAAATCTCATGAAGTGTCTCATACCCCTGGGAAGCAACTCCCCCTAGCTGAAAGAGTTGATCTAGATTGTTGCTCCCAGTGACTCATCTTGATAGGTTTTATGCTTGGGCAGTGGGACTGAAGCTCCTGGGACAGCCCCAGGAGGCAACCAGGCTGAGTATCCTTTCCTTGGAGTCCTTAATTTGGTTTCCTACCTGCCATTGTGCCACTCTGCTTCTCTGGCCTTGCAAAAGCAGACCTTGGATGAGCTGGTGACTCTGATGGTCCTGGGAGCATCCCAGGAGGGTGTTATTTGGGCTTCCCTCTTCCATTGTCTGTGTTCCTTTAAGGGCATGTGGATGAGCTTTTATGGAGGAAGAAATGTGAAACAAAGTATCAGAAACTGGGGGGAGGTAGGGACATCGAGAGGGCAATTAAGAGTGTGATGTCTTTGAAAAACCTGTTAATCCACTGTGCTTCCAGCTTTCTCCTGTGACCTCTGAAAGCAGGAATGCTGCCGGGGATCATGTCCTCTCCTGGTGCTAGACCTACTGTGCTGCAGTCAGCAGGTAGAAGAGCAGCACATTTGTAGCTTTTGTGTAATTATCTTGAGCACTACTCTTGTCCTGAAAAAATCTTGCTGTTTCCTGACACCACAGTACTTCACCTGAGACAAACCTGTGTATCACAATTCCTCAGTGAAATTTCTGTGCAAATTATTCAGTGCATACTGTGTTTTCAAGCCTGTGTGTGTACTCTGAAGGTGGTAACTCCTAGTGTATTGGAATGATCTGCTTTGGCTCTGAATTCTGTGCTCTAGGTTTGATTTTCCTCTCAATTGCCCTTCCAATCCTGTGTATGAACTTTCTGTCAGGTTTATTTTCCTTTCCATGAAAGAAGTAGTACACCTTTTTGTTGCTGTTTTACTTTTGCTGAGTCAAGGAACTTTTTCAGGGAATCCACATTTTCTACACAGGCCCCATGTCTGTTGTCCCTCTGTTATTCCACTTCTTTCTCTGGCATTTTTATAACTAAAACCTAGCATAACAATAGCACACAATTGCTGGTCACTTCATGCAACAGACTAAAGACACAGGCTCAGGCTTTGTCAGGCAAAAGGCACTTCATTAACTACAAGCTTATCTTCTATACTATTTTTCTACTGTCCACACGTGTCTGTGCTACATCTCATTGGCTGGATGTTCTGATAGGTGGTCAGCATCCCTCCTCGTGCTGGTGAGTCTCAAAACACATCTTGTTATTCACAGTTGTTTTTCTCCTTCTGCTTTCCCTGGCCTGACACAAGGCCATAGGTGTATTTTTTGTGCTTTCCTGTGCCTACAGCTGCATCCTCTCAAGGCCAAAGCCACCTACAGCCCAACTGTCCTCCGCAACTTCAGCTCTACCTCTTCTGCCTTTCCTGTTGTTCTATCCATAGTTTTGGTGCTCCTGCTTGCATTTTTGTGTTTTAAGAATGTCTTTACTGAAGCTCAAGCAATCAAGGTAATGAAATGTCAACTGTTTTCTGAAGCATGTTGATCCTGTGTATTCTTATTCCCTTTCTTGTCCCAAGCAGGTTCTTCTTCTGGACATCAAAGTAATGCCTTAATTTCAGTGATTGTCTGCAATGTATGAGAGCAATAACTGAGACAAGCTGATACTTCAGTGGATGTAAATGGTTGGATTTAAAAAACCTTATCTCCTGACAGTGCTGAATTTTTGTGATTGGTGTGTTTCCAGTTCATCCAAGTCTAAGCATAGGCAGGATTATTGTCAGGCTGCCGGACAGTCAAGGAGCTGCAGCAAAACAGGTGAAGCTTAAAACCCCAGAAATTTAAAATAATTGTTTCCCAATAAAGAGAGGAGGTCCATAGTCACAGAGTATTCTCAGCTGTAATGTTACACTGGTGGTCATATTGAGAAGCCAGGGCTGGGAGCACTGACTTCTCCCTGAGCTAGATCCTGGGAGTACATGGTCATGTGTGGAGACACTGGAAAGAGTTTTGGATGAGTGGAGGTGTCCCTGTGTGTGAGATTCTTCCTGCAGCTTCCTTTTCTGCTTGGTTGTGTTCAAAGTTACCTTGTTCTGCCTATGGATGAGCAAAGTTAGGGAAATGTCATACTCAAACACAGGCTGAGTACAATGTGTGCAAACATGGTACACCTGCATGCACAGATGCTGGGAAGGGCTTTGCTTGGGCAAAAATCTTGTGCATCATTAAATCAGTTTAATGTCAGCTGAGATCAAAACAACAAAAATTGATTAACTTAAGTACAGAGTTACCACAGAATGTCACAGATGACTTCAGATTGTGCTGGTGCCTTAAATGAATTTTTTCTCTTTCACTCTTGCTGTATTTCTTCTCATTTTAACCCTGAATGTATACCTGGATTTGTGGGTAACAGCTATATCTCTGTAAAACTTTTGCTGCTGAAATTACTTGCTCCTATTTTTATCTGCTGCCTTAACTTGGTTGTATTTTATAAACCCTGTTCAGTTGTTATGAAACCAGGTCCAAGTTTGGTACATTTTAAAAGTTGAACATAATGGTAGTTAGCCATTGAAAATTGTTCACCTGTATCTTGTAAAGGGGGAGAGATTATCAAGTCTGTGTATACGTACTGTATCTCATATTTCTGTTATCCATATTTCTGGGTGAAGGATTTCTTAGCCCATTTAAAATAAAATGTAGGGATTAGATTTGTGAGTGCTTCCAGAGGCATGAGAAATGTCCAGAGGGGAGGGTTCAGCTGTGTGACATGTGAAGTACCAAAGAGGCAGTCCGTGAGGGTTTTTCTCCTGCCAAGTAGTAAATTTCAGAGGGAAAAAGGGAGAGAGAATGTAAGCAAACCTCAGTGACTGCTGGGCTCTGTGGCTGGCAATTAATCAAATGGAGAAGATGAATGAACCAGACTATGAAGAAGTCCAGGATTTCTATACATCTGACTTCAAAAAACCTACACTGAAGGAAGTAAATGTTTGGCCACAGGCTGGAAGAAGCTGCAGCAACAGCTCTGGAGTTTCCTTTTTTTTTTCCCCATCTGTCTATCTTAGCATCTTCCTGTTGTGCCTGATAGGCTGTCTGCTGGGGTATCCTCAGTGTCTGGATTATGGGCCACCTTTCCAACCCCCATTTTACTTGGACATCTGCTCTGCCTACAAAAATTTTGGCTGCTGTGACCAGGAGAAAGACCATAGCATTGCTGCAAAATACTGGGACATCATGGATTACATTGATCCCCTGGGGCATAAGCTGTGTGGAACATATATCAAAGATAGCCTATGTCAGGTAGGGCAGAAAAGGAATATATGTATCCTGTGCTTTGTGCTGGTTTGGAGGTCAGCTGTAGTTCTAGGAGCCTCATAGCTAGTTGTGTTGCTGTGAAAGGAAGTGTGGGAGCAGGAGAAAGGTGGGCTTACAGGGTAATGGCTCTTAATTCTCAGTATGCATTTTGCAAAGTGCTTTGTGTAAGGTGCATTGCTCTGTGGAATCTGGCAATATATAGTGACATCTGCTAGCAGTAATGGTTTATAAAAGCATTGCCCAGTGAAGATGATGATGGGAATCCTGCTGCTCTGCCGATTTTCTCATAAAGAAGGAGAGAATTACGGATCAATATTTATCTTCTGCTCACAGCTGCTAGGTGCTGGATCACAAATTCTACACAATCAAATGGGAAGTACAGGCGAAGTGTTTGGACCACTGCACTGCATGAAGGATGTGTTTTGATTGTGCTCCTGCTGAGGAGGCTCCAAGTGGTGTGGTTGCTAGAGTAGAACAACACTTAGTAGGCAGTTAGTTTCAAACAGCTGCTGCAAGATCCCGAGGCTGCAGTCACAGCATTTTCATCAGTGCTATCTCCACACTTCCCACTTGGCTCAGGGAAACAGGTATCACGCAGAGAGGAAAGACCAAAGGCACTGTTCTGCCTCAGCTCCTCTGCATCCCTATAAGTAAAGGGGAGAACCCACCTGCCTTTCTCACAACTGGTAGTTGCACAAAGTTTGACTCACTGCACGTCAAAACTCATAGCAGCCAAAAGACACACTTAATCTTTGTAAGAATGTGTAAAGCTCTTGCACTTAATATTTCCTTAGCTCTAAAATATTTTCTGTATGCCAAAATGTTTCCACTCTTTTGGGATGCTGCCAAGACTCCTTATTTGAGAAGAGGGAGGGGTTTCTTGCTGATGTGGTGCAGAAGCAATAGAAACCATCTCATTCTGGGCAGCTTAGTAACCAAATGGCAGCAATGGAAAGTGACAAACTTACTATGCCATGCAAGAACTGAAAGGGTTTTATTACTTGCAAGTTATATCTGTTCTTATTATGGCCAAAAACCTTCAGGTGCTTCCGTGAGCAAAGGAAAGTGAAGTTTGGAATTACAGACTGTAGTCTTCACATTAAATATCCTGCAAAGGCTGCTACTTGCACCAAAAGAAAAAAACAAACAAACAAACAATCAAACAAACAAACAAACAAAAAGCCTGTGCTCGTATAACTGCCCAGATTTTTAAAATTAATTTGGCTTCGTGAAGTGAACTGGATTAATGTGGCAGAAAAATTACTAATACAGAAGTTCTTCTTTCTCTGACTGTCTTTGTACTTACCTTCTTATATATGTGCCCAATAAAAGATCTGGATGGACTGTTTTGGGCTGCTGGCATGAAAACCAGTAAAATAATATTTCTGCAGAATTTACTCTCTTCTGTTTTAACTTCTGCAACTTCGTGCTGATTAAACTTGAGGTGGCATTTTAATAGAAATATTTTATGGAAGTTCTGTCCCAGAATTTTCACAGGATGAGTTAAAATGTAGGTACAAATGCAAACACAATGTCTGATTTCCAGAATTTAACCTATATTTTGCACAGCTGAAAGCATAGCAATTTTTGAAGGAACGTAATTTGAATACATAACACTTGAAAATGTTGCCTGCAATGTTGGTTTTTTTTTTTCCTGATGATCACATATAGACTCAGTGATATCTACATGAATTGCACAAGAGGATATTTACTTATCTGAATCACTTTTAAATCTCAACTACAGTCTGCTTCAGTAATGCTATGCATGCAGGAACATGACTGGAGTTGTACAGCATCAGAGCAGAGATTAATTTTGCCTGTATATTTAATCAACATACAACTTTGACACCTGCAATTTCTTCTGGCAGAGTTTTACCTCCTTTGTGAAACCGGGTTCCTATTACCTTTATTTGATGCTCTCTCATTTTTCTTCGGGGAGAAGTGTAAACAGTCAGAGAGTTCAAATATCTTGGAAGATCTGAGAGAGTTAAGGATTAGAAAAATGTCATACATGAAGTATAGCATGGTTGTGTTTTAAAAATGACAGTCCATGCCCTTCAGGGTCCTTACAACAGATATCTACCATATGCATCTACCATGCACTTCAAAATAAATAAATAGCACTCTGCAGTTTAGTTTTCCTCACATAGATGAGTGAAATCTGATGGTTCACGCAGTGTTCAAATAATAACTGGAGCCTGAACCCAAATTTTTCCAAGAAAAATTTTTTCCCATTTAGCAGTTTGCTAAAGACTGTTTTTACAGTAATAAGCACAGCTATGTCATTTTTTTCCCCTCCCAAGATTTTGGATCTTGATAAAAAGCAAGTTTCAAATCACCATATAAAGCAGATGCAGTACAAATGTGTCTATGCTGTTCCAGAGACCTTGGACACAAACAAAATGAAGAAACCAAGTTATATTTTCCTGTGAAGTTAAATCCAAGGTGGTGGGAACAGGAACTTCTGAGTCTTACTTACTGCAACTGCTTAACAAGACCCCTACCTTCAATGCTTATTGTCTGCCAGGGAGTTTTTGAACTGTATTAATTGTGGCTGACCAAAATACAGTATTTTCAACTAAAAAATATATATCCTTGAGCTTACACAAACACCAAGAGTTGAGCATGCTCCATTTCACATTAAAAAAAACCAAACAAACAAAATGAAACAAAACAAACCAAAAAAGCTCTGTAGTCTCTATGTCACTGCCTAATGTACCATGTAGACCCTGTGCTTTTTAAGCTTCATGTTCCTCACTTCTAGAGCAGGACCAAGCAGTTATTCCCTTGGCTCTTTGGAATTCATTCTTGTATTTTCCAGTTCCCCATGTTTACCTTAGCCCGGATGCTGCTCTGTGAGCTTTGCCCTTGTCTGTTTGCTTAAGCACATCTCAGGCTTGCCCAGGATCAGTTTCTTTGGAGACTGAGTGTGCTTGGCCCTGGGGCAGAGGGTCCTAACACTTTCACCTCCTGGGCCTGATTGTATCACGAGCGGGAGATTTTCTCTTTCTCCTTTGCAAATTACTGCTGTTTATGGGATTCTTCCATTTCTGTCTCGCTGGGATAACCAGCTCCTCTGATGGGTGCAGTCCCAGTCCCTGCCTCCTGCTTCAAAACGTTGCCAGGGCCACTGCCACATACCCCATGGCAACTCAAACTTCCCTAGGAACCTGCCAGGAAGACTGATGGCAGCAGTGCTGTTTGTCCCCCCTTCAGCTTGCCTCTCCAGCAGTACTCACAGAGACAGCAGAGTGGTGCCTGGGTAGGCACCAAATTCCCTCACTCACGAGCAGAGGGAAAATGAGTTAGGAAGTGATTTAAAAATTAGGAAAGGGGTGGGGGGGGGAGGTGGGAAGGCAATTGCCCCCCTGCCCCAAATCCCCACAAGCAATGCCAACAATCTTGCTTTAAGTAACATTTTCTAAATTTTTTTATTGAAATGGTATGGTGGAAGCACTTGGCTCTTGCCACTGTCTGAAGGAGAATGCTAATCACAAGAAAATGTGATGCCTTAGGTCATGCTCTGCTTTGCTCTGTCCTGGCAAGCATGCCACATAGGAAGACCCTGTTCTTATTTGTCCTACCGTGCTTCCCTTGGTGGGTAAGGGAAAGCACAGGTGTGTTGTGCTTCTTTGTATCCCTCTTCCTGTCATTTAATATGCAACAGTTTTACATTGGGGAAAATGTGCTTGGATTTTTTGTTTGTTTGTTTGTGGGGGTTTTTGCTTGTTGGTTTGGGTTTTCTGTGCTTTTGTACTGTGGGAGAGCAACATAGACACATTTTCTTTGCAGCTGTTGCTCCCTCACCCTTTACATGTTCCTTTCCTTTCTCACCCCTCTCACTGCAGCCCTACCTCCTGTCTGAAGCACCTCTGTTTGTACATCACAGTGATGTTTGTGGGGCTGTGTGGGAATATTCTGCTGGGTGTACGGAGAACCTTGTGCTGCACCGTGAGTGAGGGCAGAGAACTGTCACTGGCAAGCCCTGCATGCATGAAAGGGGCTCCCCTGCTTCAAGTGGGATGCACAAGCCAGTAGTGGTGAGATTAACCCTGACAGTCTGAAATTCAACAAATGCCCCCAACCGTGCTTCTTGAAACAGTGCTGTGCTATGCCTGCATCAGCAGCAGTGTGTGGCTGGACACACTCATAAGCACGCATGAATTCAGTGACGGGCAGCAAGTTCATGCAGACAGGCCAGCAACCCACACACAAACAAACAAACTGGCTATGGATGCTGGATAAAGACAGTCCAGACTGTCTTTACCACTGCTTTGATGGTAGAAAGTTGTCAAGAAGAAGGGTAGAAGCTGCACCCTTCCAGCTGGTATTGGCTTTTGAATTAGTTAGGCTTTTGAATTCCACTCCAGGTCCCTAAAGTGCTTTCATGCCTCTTCCACCAGAGGTAAATGACAATGGATTGATGTGTGCCTATGGAATAAGTAAAGTTCCCTAACAATCTCTGACATCTGCATGTGGCTTTCTGTTTTCCAAGGAGAGCTCCACCAAGGAAGTGTAAATACAAGCTTGTTCCAGTGGAAACAAAGAGTAAGCAGATACCATTTGTTCCATGTGCAAGTAAGTTGTCAGGCTTTGATTCTACTGAGAAGCAAAACATACAGCCATCTTTCAGGGATATGACTGGAATCTTTAGCAGTCTTAAAAACTAAAACACTGAGCAGGACCAATCTGGAAGTTTGGTTATCACATTTAACGTGTGCTTCTGCCATCTACCAGATGTCATGCCTTTTCTTGATCTCAATCTCTGATTTTGTTTTCCCCTAAGTGTTGCCAAGCCATAGTGTGAACAGGCACCACAAGAAACTGATGGCTTTGATTCAGGCATTGGATTAGGCCTGGGAAATTTTGAGCGCCTATGCCTGACTCTGTGTCAAGCTCCTTGAGTCAAATAATCCCCTCTCAGTACATCTACGGGAGTCAACCTTACTTCTTCCTGGCCACCTTTTGTCTTAAAGTCTCATGCAACTAGGGCAGGAGTTACATCTTGAGTAGAAATGGTGTTTAGCAAGTTATCTTGTCTGGGATTTTTAAATATTAGTGTAATATGAAAAATTTGTATTGTTAAGTCAGGCAAAGAAGTGTGCAAGGTTACTTCTGTCTGGAATTAAATTTCCTTAAATATAGATTAATTATTTTATATTTTCTTTCCATGAAAACCATGGGCCTTTTAATGGAAGAAGAGAGGTTTATAGTGTGCATTTCTTCTGGCAGAATGTCAGCTATTTTTCTTAGCTGTAGCTCTACTGAAAGTTCCTATTAGTCGTATCTTTGAATTAGCCTTTTGCCATAAAGCAGGAATGCTGGCCCATGTTAATTACTTTCCTCAGAGACTGTCCTTGAGCTGCTTAACGAACTTGCAACAACCAAACTTCAAAAAAAAGTCTTCTACTCTTACTGCAGCCATCCCAACAATTTCTTCTAAGAAAACAAGAGAGACCCCATTCACCTAAATAAAAGCATCATCAGTGAAACCAGCTCCACCTGGGAAAGAGAGACAGGGAGCCAAAGCTAGGCTAAACCTCACAAGCCAAGACAGGGAGTGAAGGTTGCACACAAGTCTGGAACTACAGCAGCACCACCTCTGCCAAAAAGGAAGAACTCCCACCTAGCCAGATGCAAGAAGGTTCTTCCAAGGAAAGCAGCACTAGCTAAGGGAGAACTGGAGAAGGTGAGTGTCTAAGTTTAGAGAACTTAGAAAAATTTATAACTAGAACAGAGAGACAAGTCTCCTTTAATTTCAAAACAAAATTTAATTAAGGTATGATAAATGGAAGGATAACAGTTCCTAGCTATGATATATATATGTATATTCAAGAGAAAACAGAACAACCAAGACAGAATGAATAAAAACTCCTGGATCAAAACCCCCCACAAACACACACAGTCTGTCCCCGGTATTTACGGGCAGCAAGCGAGGAGATGAGTGGCTGGTGCTGGGATGCCCCCGGGTGGGGTTGGTGGATGGGAAGAAAGGCTCCGGTGTGTCCCTCCGAAAGGCTCGGGGCTGCTGGTCTCGGGCTGGAGCTTCCGATGTAAGAAAAGTTCTCCCACGTCTAGGATGGGCGCCGCTGGCTCCCTCACAGAAGGCCCGGTGTAAGGGGCCCCCCGGCTAGCGACGTCGTCTCAGTCTCTCTCTCTTGGGCAAAAGTCAACAAACAATCCCAAAAAATCAAAGCTTTGTAATCCAGGTATGGGAAAGGGAAGCAGCAGGAAAGGGAAGCAGCAAGAAAGGCAAGAAAGAAACCCAAGACTCCGGGGTTTCTCTCTCTCCGCTGTCTCTCGCTGCCGACCCCCGCTGCCGACTCCCCAAAAACCAGTGTGCCCTTCTCCCCCACCCTTAATCACCGGTACTCTTGCTTCCTTTGTTAGAGACAAAAGGACTGGGCTAGGACAATTCGCTCCTCATTCTGAGGGTGGGGAAAGAAAAATTCCATCAGTTTCTGAACCTATAACAACGAGGAAGAAGCAGATTTTGAAGCTCAGGGATATACTACAATAAGCAAGTCACTTATAAGATGACGAAACAAACAGTGACCAAACAGAAGAGAATTTGACTGACTTGTTTGCCAGTGCACCCAGATGTGCCTCTGTCCCCAGCAGTATTAGCAGACTCTTTGTTTTAGTAAACCTAAACAGCACTAGCTTCCTAATGTCAACTTTCTTTGCAAACCCTCCTGTGATGTCCTTTTCTGATAGAAGTGATTATGAGAGCATCTGATGGACCTTTGCTGGTAAGATTTGGCCTTGTATGACTGTCTGGTAAGTCCAAGTACCTCCAAATTTCAGGATTTTCATCTTTGAGAAAAAAATGTAGAATAGACATGTCAATGACCTCACCTTTCTCTGTCTCTTTATTTTTATTTTTTTTTTTCCTTAAACTGAAATAAAGTGAAGAGGATATTTCAAGAGTAGTTGTCTTTCAGACAATGAACTTAGATTATGTTTTCTTTTTAAAAGAGGACCACCTAGATGCTCACGGGGCCGGAGCACCGCCTATAAGTACGGACTGAGGGAACTGGGGTTGCTCAGCCTGGAGAGAGGGTTGGACCTTAGAGCAGGCTTCTAGTCCCTAACGAAAGATGGAGATCTTACAAGAACACGTGTTGCCAGAACAGGGCGGAATGGCTTTAAACTGACAGAGGAGAGGAGCCGAGTGGCCCTCGAAGCACTCGAGCTACATGCGAGCGATGTGGTGCAACCAGCCTGCGGCTCCTGGACCGCCCGCGGTGGGCGCGGGGCAGCACCGACCCCCGAAGGTTCAGTCAGTCCCACGCTGGTGTATCTGTTTGGGAAGCGCCGCCGTCTCTTTGCAGTTCCAAACGTGACGATTGTTTCCTGCCGCCACCCCCCCATGGAGACACCGCGTCGGGACCCAAAAAGCACGGCCGTGCTGCCGCGGCGGCTGCTCCGGCCGGCAGGGAGCGACCCCGAACGCCCCACCCTGTAGGGGGAGAGATAATAATAATGTAAAAGAAAATTATTAAGGGAGGAAAGAAAACTACGGAGGCCCCAGCGAGGATCGAACTCGCGACCCCTGGTTTACAAGACCAGTGCTCTAACCACTGAGCTATGGAGCCACCTATCAACTCTACCACTGCCGACGGGTCCTGTGCTTCTCCCGAGCCGCCGCCCGCCGCAGGGTCCGGGTGCACACCTCCTGCTCTGCCTCCCCTGCCCTGCCCTCCGCACGGGGATAAAGGGAGCCGTGCCAGTCCCACCGCGGCGGTTTCCAAAGGCTCCCCGCCCCTTGGAGCTGTCTGGGGGCGCTTCACCCGCGGCACGCCCGGGCGCTGAGCCGGAGCGTTCCCCCCACCCGTGTTCTCCACGAGGAAAGCTGCCCACGGCGAGGGTGTGAATCCCACTCCCAACCCGCCCCTCCGGCACTGCCCCTTCCCCCGTTATCAGCACCTGATGCAAATAGAGGGGGAGATTGCCGTGGTGGGTGTTGCAGTGGCGCACTGAGGGTCGCGGCGGGGTCGCTCCCAGGACTGATGCTGCGCTCTCCCATTCCATCCCGCAGAGTCCCCCCCCAAACTGCTGGGAAAGAGAGCGCAGCCCCTCCCTGGTGGAAGGTTTTGGGAGGTGATGCCTAAAATCCTGGAAAATAGGCACTCAGAGGAACATTAGTGGAGAAAGATAGATAAATACCTTTATTGGGAGCTTCCACGGAGGTGCACTGCCCCCAGCGATGTTACGGATTTTATAATCTTCCAATAATTACCATACAAGATATCTATAACCAACTATGATTCCCATTTTCCTTGGCGTCCCACCCATAAGGGTCCTAAGCTTTGCCACCCTGGAGCAGCTCCAAAGGTTCTGGGCTCTTCTTTTGTTTTGTCTTCAAATTATCTTGTCGGTGTCTCTGCAAAACACCATGACCTTCAGAAAGCTTAAGAATATGTGAAAAAATTACTTTAGTAACTTCTAACACCACTTAATGTGTGAGCAAGAAAACACACAATTCTTAAAATCTAAAGATCTACAAAATACACACCAAACCTTTAGGCATCATAAGGCTGCACAGCACACAGTTTTGTGGGGAGAAAGAGTCAGTTTAAGTGGATGATAATCTGCTCGCCGTTGTAAATCTCCTCAGGTTTTAGGAAATAACTGTTGCAGAAATGCTGGTTTAACGCTCTTGCAAATAAACCACAAGTCTGGTTTGAATGGGGTATGAACCCAGCAGCGGGATAGGCGTCATGCAGCCTTCATTTCTCTCTCGATTTTTACTGAGCAAGGAAGTTTGAAGCCATTTGAGGATTTTCTCCTTTTCTTTGCATAAAAGAGCCAGTCTGTCCCATGCAGACCTGCTCTATGAAAGCTTAGGTGAAGGTGAAGAGATAAGCTGTGGAGAGGAAATTGGGAGACACCACTCTAGGGTAATAAATCCAAGCAGTTTAGCTGCACACTGCAGTCACATTCTAGAAAAGCAGACATGATTTGCTGGGTGTGAGCCTCAAACTGTCTGTGACCAAAAGTAAAGCTCCTTGAAATGAGAATAGACAGAAAAAGCTGCATTAAGGAGTTAAAGACATTTTATCCATCCCACACTCCACAAATCATGAACTAGGTCAATTTCCTTTCCTTTTTTTTTTTTTTTTCCCCCCTTTAGTTTTTATTTCTCCTCCTCTTTAAATGGATATGATCTCTGTGGACAAGTTAGACCAGTTCTGGTGATCTCTGTCTTATTGTTTATACAAGACACTACAATTACTTTGAAATATCTGCTTTTGAACTCTAATGTGACAGCTGATAAATCCGTGAAGTTTCACATTTCTTTGGTTGCTTTTTCCCCCTGTCCTTTGAAGATAGTGACTCTTTAGAGCTGGTAAAGCTCTTCCAAAGAGGGCTAAAATGTCTGTGGTGAGTGTTCTGCTAATGCCTCAGGGAACCGAAATATAAGCATAGCTTGTTTTATAACCTTAAAGTAGGCAGAAGCAGAACTGCCTTACACTTTTCATACTATAAGACAGATCTACCTTCATCAGTCTAACACATCTGAGCAGCAGGGTAAGATGTATTCTGAGGATTGAACAGCGTTGAAATAAATCTTCTGTGGTGGAGTGGCTACCTGCCACCATTGGGCTTTTTAACTTAGGGTGCAAATGTGTAACTTGCTATTTCCTGCTTCCAGATTTTGAAGCTTGCCTAGAGCTCACTGCAAGGCGGGCTACACCTCAAATACTGTGTAACAAGGCTGAGTCTTTCTTAATCAAACACCCTGGGTGGGATTCAGGATGTGTGATAGTGGCACCACGCGATCAGTTAGCCCCTTGACTTCTCTTTGTAATGGAAATGAGGAAATAAGATACTTCTGAGACGTAATTCGTCTCACCTGAAGGTAAACCTCTCAAATAAGTCATCTGGGTCATGGTTAGAGGTGCCTATTTCTGAGTTGGCTGAAACGGGGGGGCGATGCTGACAACGCCAGCGGTTCAGAGAGGCACATCTGGCTGGGTGTGATGGGTTTGTACCACTGTGCTAAGACGACAGCTATCCTGCTGAGACCTGGCTGGGCAGGGACGCGGCAGCTGCTTTGTCTGACAGGCACAGCAGCCCTGCAGGGCTCCGGTCTGCAAGCTGCTACTGCTCTTGGCCAGCCCATCCACTCAGTCTCGTTTGCACGGGAATAACTTCTGCTTTAATTTAACACTCGTTTGATTTCGATGCTTAAACTAGAATAACTGTAGCTGGAAAATGTCCCTGAGAGAACCAAGAGAATTTTCGGGGAGATGGCAAGATAAATCATACGTGTAAAGAAGAGTCTTTGATTCTTTCTGCAGCTAGACATGCAGATGTGAAAATTAAACATGCCTATCTAGTCTGCTGCTCATGGCGGTTGAAAGCCACTAGGTGGAACCTAAGGACTGCGTCAAAAGGTGAGGAAACTCCTTTAAATAGATCTTAAATGCTGAGAAGAATGATTTTTTACCACACAAGTTTTAAAGAAAGGTCTACAGGGCAACTTGCCTTTAAAAGTGTGCCAAACACTGTGTTCCGTAAAATTTCTGCTATATGATTTGTGATACGATTAAACTTGTGTGTCCCTTTGCTCAAACCAGGACTTTCCCAAGCATGGGTTCTTTTCATCTCTGAATTAATACAGAAAGCGGTGGAGTATCAATACAAATAGCAGTTGTTTGGTGAAAGCTGTGCTAAAGCACAGCAGGCCCTCTGCAAACTGCCTGGCTGGTATGACACATTTGGCTTTTGCTTTCCTATCAGAGAGTTTTGTAAGAGATGCTGCCATGGTAGGGAGGAAGACTTGGATGTTCTTGGAACAGCACATAGAAAAGTTTCTCCTTCCTGATGAAAGCTGCAAAGAAGGAGCAGGATTTCAAAGATATATCCTAGACCTACATCAAGACCAAGCATCGAGGTTGAAAATAGGGTAGCTAATGTAAGAATGTAGTCTTGCTCAGGCTAGACCAAGGTTGTTGTTAAAGTTATAAAGTTATTAAAGAATGACTTATTTGTTCCTGATTAGTCCTTAACAGCCCCGCTGAACAAATATGTGCTTAATTGCTTGTAAAGCTTGTGTCAGTCCACAGTCAGCTATCTTCCTGGGAGTTTATGTCCATCTCGTGAAGTGCAGTGAGCTAATCTCATGCATATTCCATATGATCTTATTGTCATATCTTGCATTCAAATGCTAACAGGAGAAGTGAACCAAGGGAATGACTCTTCAGACAGCTGGTTTGTGAATTATCCCTGGAAATTCTCTTATACTACTGTATCCTCTTTTCTAAACTCTCTTGCCCAGCTTGTCAGCCACTCCATTCCCTGCTGAATTCAGTTTCACTGGTGTTTTGCAAGGTTTGGTTCTTTGTTGCATAAACCAGCTACCCATTTTGGGCTGCAAAAGTGCGAAATAAATAGCAGGAAATGCTTTCTCTGCAGACATTTTGTGTCTGTTAACAGGTTGACATGGCTTGCCTACCTTTGTCCTTATCACATCTGATTTTCTGTGTCCTGAGGGAAGCCTGGTGCACCTGGGACTACCTCATCAGACGGACAGATCAGCAAAACTGGCATGCTTGCCTTTCCTTGTTAAGTTCTGTGAAAAAGGGATTGCAGCACTGCTTCAGTGTTCCTGTGAAGCTAGGGGTTCTATGGGTTTCACTGGTGTGACGTGATCAGCACTGCTGGATTTGTTTCTTAAAGAAACTCAGTAGTCACCAAAAGGTATCTGAGTTTAATGTGTTCATTTTAATTAGCAAGTGGTGATGGATTACTTTGTCTTGAGCAAACACATGGAGTTTTGTTGAGTAATATGTTATTTTTAAAAAAGGGAACATTTTCTGCTGAGTTTGGGTGGCTTTTGGAGGTGGTCCTTGGGATATTTTAGGCATGGAAGGATCTCAGCATATGGTGGCCTCTCGTCTTCTCTTCTTCCTGTGAAGCTTTAAGTCCTGTTTGATTGAGATGTGCCTGAGGAAACTCCCTGTAGTTCTGCAGTTATGACCCAATCAATTACTTAAAGAATTGTTCTTCAGACTACACTACTTGTCTTTGAAACACCAGATACAAACCATGAGCTAGAACTAGATTAAAAAACCAGTCAGGAAAAATCTGCTGTGATTTCCCCCCTCCCCTTACCAATTACCATTTAAAACAGAAACTGGATAAGATGCTGTGAACGTTCTTGTGCACTGTTTGCATCCATATTCCAAAGTAGCATGAGATACCTTGATGTACATCCTTCCTCTTCCTTGGCACTCTGTTTTCCATGGGAAAGAAATTCAAACGTGCAACAGATGCAGTGTCCTTTCAAAATTACTTTGATAGTCTCAATACTCTTCTTTTAGACAAACATCTAATCTTGCATGCAAAAAAAAAAAAAATCTTGTCTTTTAAACAGTGTTTTTGTGCAGCTTTGAAGAGCAGGAAGGGATTGATGTGTCTGTGAAAATTCAGTTCCTTGTGTTCTTCAGAAAGGTGATATACAACTCAAGGGAAATGTGAAGACAATCAGAATCCATGCATCTCTATTTGCTCATAGACCAGCTCATGCAGTGGGTGTTTCAGTGCTCATTGGTCATATTTGAGCATCAGTACTTCTCTTTGAAGAAGCATCACTTTTCACAAGTCGTACTGTAAAGGATCAGTGCTGTCTCTGCCTCATTGTTCTCTCCTGTTATGTCTTAATGTGAGGAATGCAAGCAGCAGAAATGTTGTCTGCAAATGCTTTATGATTTCATCTTCCTGAAACAAGAAAGGAGTGATCTAATGTCACAGCTTCAGTGTTACTTCTCTGATCCAGATCAGATTTGAAGCTATTTACTATAGCAAAATGTTTCTGGTTGTGATAATAAGGTAGCTGGTGACCCTTAGGATCTTTAAAAAATCAAAATACTGCCTGCTGCAAATAAAGATAAACAGGCTGCAAGTGAAAGATGTTTTTATGACTGTTATGTATGTTTCTCTTTTCTTGCCTTGTCTTGAGAAGTAGTTTTGTCCATCTCTGTTACTATCAAAAAGATCATTCCCTTGTTGAAAACATCTAGGAGGCCTGGGGCTTAGGCAAAGGACATAGTGCTCTTCAAAGTGGAGAAGAGGACTGGCCCAAGCCTGGCCTTTTCCTTGAAGACAGAGACACTCCTGTAGCCCAGCTGGGAAGAACAAAGCATGATCATCCAGCACTTCACCTCTCTGGTGTAGCATGAAGGCTTCCCCTCCTGGAGCCACCATGAGGGACTGGCTGTCTTTGGGTGGGTGGGTAAAGAAAGTGCAGCAACACCCACACGTCTTGCTGTGCTCTGAGCAGTGAAGCTGTGTGCACTGTGCTCTGTCCAGGTGTGCTTTTTGCCCCCCAGTCCATCTTGAACTCCTGAGCTCCCTGCAGATGTTTACTGCACAGTGCCCCTCAGCCTTGGCCCATGTGTCGTCTTTGCCAGCTGCTCAAAAGGGAGAGCACGTCGAAAGCTGTGTGTTGCCTTCACTCGGCTTCTTGTCCTCACACGTCCCCTGCAGAAGTCCACGAGGCAGGAAACAGCTGACCCAGAGCTGTGTGTGTGCTGGTCAGTCTGTCACTAAACATGTGTGTTTATGTCTTTGTATGTGTATCCACGTGTGAGCATGTCTGTGCTGCTGAGCAGAGTATAGAACAGCTGCGTTCTCCCTGTCTGGAGATGCTCACCTGAAGGTCTCTGCTCAATTGTTGGTTTCTGGAAAGTGCAGGAAGATGAGGACCATTCATCGCTAATCCTCTCTGATTTGTCTAAAACCAGTTAGCAGATTTGAAGGTTACTTGGAAGGGGGGTTGGCAACCACTGTGGTTACATAAACCCTTTTCCAAATAAAACCAGGCTAAAAATGTACTGATCACATTTTCCCATCAAGATTTAAAGTTCTTTGGAAAACAGACAAATTGAAAATGAGCATGAGGCGTAGGAACAAGGAGATCCAGAGTCCCCATCCTTACTCCGGTATGGACTCTCTACTTAACCCAGTGCTCTGTTTCCATAGTTGTCCAGTGCTACCCTCACAGCCTACCAAAGGGAATATAACATGCTTGTTGGTAGCATAAACGCAAAGTCTTATTATTATCAGTGTTAAAACAGCACTAGAAGATTTTAAGTGGCCTGTAAGGAAATAAAACAGAATGGCTCAAAACTTCCTGCCTCTGGGGAAAACCACCATCAAAACCAGGTTCATTTTTTTATTTTTATATTTTTTATAGTAAATGCTTCCTCTGGTTTTAGACAGGTATCAGAATCCTTGTTTTACATAAACTTTTTGTGATGGTTTCTTCCAGGGATCTGTAAAACTATAGGTATTTAGGCACTTTTGCAACTCAGTGGGTGGTAGGGAATTGGGAATGCATCCTAGCTTGGCCAGCATTGCTGTAGATGGGAGGCTGTTGTCTCAGCCATGGCCTGTTTGCAAGGGTTTCAATATTGGGCTCCACTGAGGATGCAGCTACTCAAGTGAGACACAGATGTGGGTCTGCTCTGGGTTTCAATTACTGAGAAAGGCAAAATAAAAGACCTGTCACAATTATTAGGCACCTTCCCTGAGTGCTCACGTTCCCTTTCCTGTGAAACGCATCTGAGTCCCAAAGGCAGACAGTCTGTGCTAACCAAGGAACAAATTGGGCTTTGTTCTGAAGTTCTGTTAAGGTTGATGGAGGAAAGATGCACATATAATAAATGCTACATAAACTGTGAAAAGCCAACTGTTTCTTAAGTGCTGGACATGATCACTGAGGCTGGGTGATTTGTATTTATTCCTCCTGGGAAAAGTAATGGACCTGAAAATATGGTTTTATTCCCAGTTCTGTTTCTGATTTTGTCATATGTTTGATGCTAGAGACAACAGTTTGTGGGTCAGAATGACAAAAGTGTCTGTGTTGTTTTCCTGTGCGGTTAGTTCAGAATATCCCACTCCATTTCCTCAAGTGCCTCGCAGGAGTTACACCTTGAGTTTCAGATGTTCAGTGAGCTGCCCTTACCACCCTGGGCTGGGCAGCCCAGGACATTTCTGCTGAAGTAGAAATGTGCTCTAGAGGAGTAATGGAAACCAAGTGTTTAATCCCTGAGGTTGGGTTGGTGACCCCTGGACATCAAATGAGAATGGGAATTTACAGCTTCCCTTCTCTGTTTTTAGGGTTAAGGTGAATGGACTCACCCAGTCCTGTCTACTCACAGGCCTGCCAGTTATTCTGTAGATGAAATGTGTTGGTCAGCAGCTCTGCTCTTCTCCCCCAGACGAACACATTCATCTTTCTCCTTATCAGACTGGACCAACACAGGCCATAGAACAAACTGAACAGAAAAGAATGTCGGATGGAAGGTTTCTGCATAATTTCCCATTTGTGAATTTTCAAGTCCTCTGCAATGCAATCCCTTGGTTCCCATTTCAAGCTAAGTGTTGGACATGGATTGTGCAGGTGGCTGCAGTTCTGTGTACTCTAGTTTTGTTGTCTTCAGCTGCCAGATTGCTGAAGGTCTTGTGTACCCTCTGACCAAGTTGGGAGTATCTGCAGTTGATGAGGTGCACAAAAATAGCAGCTAGTATGTACACTGTAGCCTCACTGCATAAAATCTAGCAATGGCTTTCTTTTAGGATAGCAAACCAGCTGAATGTCCTTTCTCAGGTCTGGTTTCTGTTAGAAATGAGTCAGAAAACAATCTGAGAAGTGTCCTGAATGGTGGGAAGCTGTGATTCTGCTCCCAGCCTTACACTAATAATTGGTAGAAGCTCTTCCTCACAAAGTTGCTGCTGTGTAGCATTTCTGAACCACATTTTTGAAAGGTTTGAATGCCAACTTTTGAGTGGTCAGCGCCTCTTCTGTCACTGTTTCTGTAAGCCAGCCCACTGAACATGGAAAATCTTACCCCCTTGAGTTTCAGGCAGGTGCTGCTCTTTCAGAGTTTGCTTCGGCTGACAAAGGGTTGACAGGTTTTCAAAGTGATAACTGGTTCTTTCCAAGTCTCTCCTTTGCTTCTGAGGGATTGAACTGTCTGCAGACTCTGGAACATCCTTTCTTCTTACTAAATTTGGATGAATAGTTCAGCTTTGTGATTGGGCTTGTGTCTCCTTTGCAATTTCTCCTGGTTTTGATTGGTTTGGAAATAGTGACACTACAGCCTTCCTCAGGGTACTGTTTTCTTTGGCTTTCCAGAATGTAATGCATCATGTGGAGCTGAAAATTAATGGGAAGAGAATGAATGAAAATGTTTTGAATCTTGAGGATTTGGATCAAGATTTTTGTAAAGCCATTGGTTTGAGGTTTGTCTCTGTTAAATTGGCTCTCTATATATTTGGGCAGATATATCTACCACTGAGGTCCCATCTAGGCTGTGAAGACTAATGCAGGTGATACTACATCCGTCAGATACTCACATCCAGTCTGCTCTGTAATGGCTTTGACAAATCCCCTCAAGCAGAATTGTCAAGCTCACTCCATGATCAAATGTGTCCAAAAGTGTTAAAAGCGCCACTGAGTATGTCAAAAGGGACTGATGGGGTTAGATCACATCTGCATGAGGGGATAAATTGTTCTCAAGTGTAATTTTCAAATCAGAGTGTTAGACTGTTGTAATCAAACTCCAACCGAGCCTCTCTGTAGGGCATAAATATCAGCAGCTGCTCTGCTCTTCATACATGACAGATCTCTTTCAAAGATTATGCATGCCTAGTAATTCTTCTCCTAACTAAAATTTAATTGAAAGATGCTTAATCCTGCCATAGGGTAGAGAAAGTATGTTAAACATCTTAATTCACTTAGGTAACTGATGCATTAATTCTTCTAGTGTGTTGGGAAAGGCTTGTCCTGATTTACTTTGCTAGTATGTGAGTGAATTTAGAAGTGACTGATTTTCAGCCAGTCCTGGCTGGAGGTTATAAGGCAGTGGATTTACCAAGTCCATGATTTCTGCAATGAGGAATAGAACTATTCAACCCCTGTGGAAAAACTGGATTAATATTTCTGTGTATTCAGAAGCAGGAAGTAATCAAGGTCAGGATGCAGAGGTACTTCCGGCAAATAGATGTTAATCAAATCACCTTACAACTAGTATTGGCAAGTACAGGACTTAAAGCTCAGTGGGACTGAAAGGAGATGATGAGCAACCTGATGCAATTGAAGATGTCTCTGTTCATTGTAGGGAGTTTGGACTAGATGACCCTTCAAGCCAGCTTATTCTATGATCCCATGAGAAGTTTCTGTGTATTAACCTGAACCTGTTTTGATCTCATATCAGCAAAATATTTAAGTGGTGTCACTTTGAATGGTGTTCAGAAGTATACTGAAATGTCTGGTTTGTACCAGTCCCTAGTTTTTTTCTGTACATTCTAGTACATCTTCATTTGAGAGATGTTATGTCTTGCTATTCTTCAGGAAGCCTCATTTCTTGTTGCACCAATTAACCTCCAGTCATTCCCAGTGAGAATAAGGAGAGAAACAGAGAATCTCTCCATTCACCACAGTAAGGAATGGGTCATCCACTGTGTCCCTGAGCATGAAATACAGTGTTTTAAGACCACATTCCTTATCAGCAGAGCAATTCAATATAGATTACATGGAATATCCGTTGCATGGTATTTCTTAGCTCTTACAGTATCTTTATACTTTCTGGGCTATCAAATGCATCTTACCTTACAAAGAAGGGAATAATTTAGCAGCTTATCTATGAAATGTTCTTAGTTTTCCAGTTTGGACATTATGAATTATGTGATTGTGTTGTGGTCACATTTATAAAGCATTTTTTGTTTTTCTTCTAACATTTCTTCAGTATGGTGGAAAAGTTCTCTATTCAGTGTTCCAGAAAAAATGCAAAAAGAGAGGATGAGATGTCTTAACCTACAGAGGACCCAGTTCTGGTGACTTTTCTGCTGGTCCAACACTGGGCAAAAACTTACTGAAAATTGCACTTACATTTTGCTTAATTGTGACTGTTCTTTTGGTGGAAGCAATTCTAGCAGGGTGATAAATCAGACCACTGGTGAATTGTTGTGGTTCTGTAAAAAGATTAATTAACTTTTCATTTCGTTTTTACAGTGGGAACAGTTGATTCAAGGTCGAAGGCACTTGTGCCCATTAATGTGCTACAGAAGATTATGACTTGGAAATTTCTATTTCAAACAGTTCTGGAGAAAACAAACGTTCACATCTTCAAGTAAACCAAAACTGATCCATTCCTATTTAGTTTAAATAAGTGTATATGAAGGATAAACACTAAAAAAAGGACACTTTTAAAGAATGACTCAGCTATTATGATTTTATAGAAAAAGTGAATGAAACTTCTTTGGATTCTACCCAGAATAAATACATACACTTTTGAAGTCCTTTGGATAATAGAAAAAGAAGCAGCAGTAATGCAGAAGCACGAGTTTAATCTCCAGTCCACCAGATGATTTTTCTCTAGTGTGGAGTGCACTTGGTCAGTCTTAAGCCATCCTTATGCCTCACGTAGACATCTAACATTTGGAGTCCTTGGACATGTCTATGAAACAAAAGTAGAGAAACCCACATTAATTTTAGTGCACAAAGTTGAGAATAAACGGCAAATAAGAGTGGGTTTGCTTCTACCCAGCCCCTTAGATGTGTCCTTGGGCTGAGAGTTCTCCTTAAGGAGAATTCTTGGGATATATTGTGGGATGTCTGGAAAATAGATAGTGGTGAATACATCATTTTATATAGAAGATGTATAATTCAGTGCCTAAGAATGTGAACTGGAGAATAAATCAATGCAAAGAGACTTTCTGTTCTTTGGTGTTCATTTCTCCTTTCCTTTCCCCAGTGGATGCTCCTCAGCAGACTTAGCCAAGGGATGTTTCTACAAATATCTTGCTGAAAATCTCAGATCTTGCTGTATTTCCTCACGAGAATTGAGAATTGCAGGCCGGAAGGTGGATCATTGCAGCTCATGTTTAAAGAAGCAAATGGCAAGTCAAGGTAATTTCAAGAATAAGTTGTTGTTTCTAGCAGAACCGATGGGCACCTCTTCTAAATCACTCTGACATGCTTAGTGAGAAGTAATAGCACAGTGCTGTCTCCTCTGAACTCCTGAATTTACAGCGATAATTCTACGACATGAATCTCAGTTTAAGCTAATCTCCAGTTACCTCTTCCATTTTCATTTTACGCTTGCTTGCTCTGCAATGACCCCCTTTAGACTTCTGGTTCTATAAATCTTTGTCACAAAGGGTCACTGGGTTTTAGGGAAAGGAGAAAACACAGTGAACAAAAAGAAGTTTAATATGCTTTCTTCAGTAGATATTGTGCCAGAGGTAGGTGTACTTTTCCAGTCCGATTTACCTAGTGCAGATGCCACTGCTAAAAGCATAAACTAAATACAGTCTAGTAGGGGGTTGTAATTAGTCTGTTTACAGAAGCACTTACAGAAACAGTTTGGTTCAGTAAGAGCTTATCAATCAAACTTCAGCTGAAAAAACCCCAGAGTGACCTTTTCTTTCCACCTGACCTGCTGGAGGACAGATTAGAAAACACTGATACTACCAGCAGCTATTGGCTGCTGCAATGTGCATTTAGTGTCCTTTGTGCATGTTTGGGGGAAACAGGCAGGGATTGCTTTTTCCAGTTTAGTTGTAATACTGCTTCTTTTACATATATACCTTTGCCAAGAGAAAAAACAATGGAAAACTCATCAGTCTAATAAACTTGATGAAAATCCCAAAGCCCTTGGGCCCTGACCACAGTCTTGTTTAGATGAATTGGCGAAGCCTGAAAACTTTTATCTCCTAACTCTCACCAAGCGTTATTGTCTTAAATGCCTTCTCCAGACTCATTCTCCCAGTTCCCATTTTAGCATGACTCTCGTGGTGCAACTAGAAGGAAGCTGGATCTTGTGTTCTCTTTAAGCATGGTTTGGTAAAGGAGCATCAGTGAGGCTGATACTCATTCTGTGGATCTGTGTGTTGTGGCCCAGCCGGGCTGGAATAACGTGTAGCTATTGTTTCCGGTACATGGTACCCAAATACAGCCTCAGAGGTTGGAACAGTGTTTTTCAAGAGTGTATGTTCCCTGTCCATCTATTCTGGGTGCTGTATCATCAGTTTTACTTGTGCTGAAGGGCACTGCCAGGCACAAGGAGTCCCAGATTCATGGTATCAGGCCTCACCAGTGGAAAGTGAAATACACTGTCCTTGAGGAAACTCCTTCCTTAAGTGCTCCTTACGCTTGGTTGTAGCTGTCAGACTGGATGATCTTCTTGTCTGACAGTGCCTGCCCTGTGGCTGCACCCTTGATTCTGGGTGCTCCTGTGGCAGGCACAGGTGCAGGTACTCTGTACTTCAGGCAGCATGAGTTGTGCTGTGTCGTAAATGTGGAACCTCTTACTCAGTTGACATCACAGACCGAGCTTTGCAAAGCTCTTCTGGCTGATCATGAGTTCAACTAGTCCCTGTATTAGAGGCAGAGCTATGGGAGATGCAGTTGATGTACTTTGTGGAGAGCAAGCAACTTACCTAAGTTGCATAGCAGGTCAGAGTAGAAGTGAAGGACATTTTATTTCTTTCAGCAGCAAATAGCAGCAAGTTATTTACCCATGTTTCCACTGTGAGGCTCAGATCCTGCCTTATACGATGCTGTTTTAATCTATGCCAGATGACAATTGAGCCTATAACAATCTGAGCTGATGATTTTAAATGATGATTTGAGCCCTGTAACTGAGGAACTGGACATTCTTTTGAGGTGCTTACATTTCAAACTATACTGCTTGTGCTTAATATCTTTTTTGTCTGTCACAGTTGCTTCCGGTTAAAAAAATAATTTGGTTTGTGTGATGTTATTTAATGAAAATAATTCTTTGTTTGAGTTTATAAGCTGTCATCAGTACCAATAGAGAAAGCTGTAGGTGATCCCATTAGCAAAATCTTCATCAAGTGCTCCCCTCTGGTTTTCATTTTCGCCTCAGAAGCAAGGGGCAGAAAGTGAGACCTTTTCAGAGCTCTAATCTGCAGTTGTCCAATGAAATTATGAGATTTGAATTACACACTAAGGTTGAAATTGTCCTTGTTCAGCAGGAAAGGACATTGTCTGAAACTGTCAGGTTTGGTATATAGAAGACTGCAAATATGATAATTTGTCCAAAGTTGTTATCAAGAAAACAAAATAAGGGAGATCTCTTTGTCAGGCAAAATATCATACACAGATTTGGAGCAAGATGAAGTGACTTGCCCACTCCCATACTACTCCACATATATGGAGGCCAAGGAAGTCTTTCCCCTGTGCAATCCCACCTGCCTTTCTCTGCCAGGGCCAGGCAGCTGATGATGTGCAGTGTCACTAACACGCTGGGTCACATATACAGTGTGAAGCTCAGCATTTTGCAGGTTGCTCTCTGTCTCTGAAAGAAAGACCATGGCACAATGCTTGAAGACTTTATTTTCCTTTCACTATTTATCTTTGTCATCTGATTTTCTTCAGGAGTTCTGCCAAATACTAGAAAACATCAAGGAAATGTACCAGGAGACCCGATCTCAGAATTACCAGTAATGCTACCGAATAGATAACATCCTTCTGATAATACAGGTTATGTATTATTAGGCAAGAATTTATTTGAAGCAATTGCCTAGGGATGGTGTTTTTCATGCATTTGAGGAGAAAGTATAGCAGTCTGAGAGTAAACCTGGAGCTCTGCATAGGGGTTTGTGGAAGATAATGCATGCAAGGTGAGATATTGACATGTGGAGCACCAGGAGCTTGTGGACAATGTGTGAGACAGATCATGTCTTGAGAAGATGACAACTATGTACTGGAGAAATTAAAGAATGTATCACAAGTGCTGCCAAGCTTTGTGCAACTACCTATGTAACACTAAAGAAATTTCCAGTATCTATTGAACTCATTTACAAATAATCTGCATGAAAACTATGAATTTCACAGTGCATGACAGCTCTAGAGAATAGAATCACTTGCTCATATATAAAATTGTAGCAGGCCATTTCTCACCTCCTTAAACCTGTCAGACTAGTGCCCCAGTGATTCAAGGAGAAGCATGTAAATGTCTTCTGGGAACAGTGGTGCTTCCAATTGGTATGACCCCTGCTGTTCTTGTGTCTGTTGCTGTATCTGCCAGCTTGAGCAAGGTGTTATGGTGAATACGTGCTGTATGAAGTGTAAGGGAGCTAATACTGTATCCAGCCTTTGAAGGAGACATTGTGTAGCTCATTTTGAGCAGGAGGGGTTTCCAACTAGGAGCCGATACATGTGGGCTCATCTGCTGCATAGTACAAGGAGGGGCGCACAGTTCTCCTGTTACTGCAACAATTGCTCCTGTTACACCCCTATGAACTTGCCTTGCATTTATAAACAGGCCTGACATCCCAAACACTGGAAGTTGTGTTGTATCCTTCCAGCATTCTGAGAGAGAAATAATACAAGGCATTTAAGGCAGGAACGCATGTGATCTTTTTAGTTTTGATCTGTCCCAAAGCCCAGTTTTAAAGGCTATAAGGTGCCCTTGACCAGCATTTACAAGCTTGAAGATTGTATTTTGTTAAATACTTACTGACTGAGTTCTGAACTTCTAGGGTGTTAGGTAGATGGGGTCTTCCATCCTGAAATGCCTTCTACAGCGAATTTACTCTTTGTGCTCTAACGTCAGATTCCCCACTCTGTTTTACAGGTGCAATCTCCATTTATTATGCATAATCAAACATATAGTATGAGGTTTTCTGTTGCTTTCAGGTGTGCTGTCAAGTGTAGTGTATGGCCATTTAACCAGGAATAGCTTCATGAGGTATCTTGCACAAAGGATTTTCCCCACACGCATAGATATATCACAAACAAACACCTGAAGCAGGAAAGAAATATATGCAAACAAACACCCAGGAGCTGGTGGAGCAGGAGCTAAAGTTAATCTATGTTTCTTCATCTGAGCATGTGCAACAAATCCAGGTTTTGGTACAATTCTCAGCTGCGCAGTCATGTTTTCCCTTCTGATTGTTGGGTAGCAGTAAGTATGGAACTTGTACGGCCACACAGCAACCTCTGTCATGAGCTGCGGGGTCCAAAGGAAGTGTTACAGGCAGGGAAGCTCAGCCTAGAGAGGACTCTGTGGGGCTTGGCAGAAGCAGCGTGGCATGCACCATTTTGGCAGGAGGAGTCACATATGTGGGCCACAAGGTCAGTGTGAGAGGTAGGAAAAGAAGGCATAATTTTATTTTTGTTTTGTTTCATTTTTTTCCCCCATTTTTTAAAGACAGATGAATTTGATTTGGGATGACAATGGCACAATCACTTCCAGCCTTTCACTCCCGTCTCTGCTTCTCCAGGGCTGCTACTGGTGCTTGCAAAAGCATTCATAAACCAATACAACTTGATTCAGATCCCAGTTGCTGGTGTGAATGGGAAGGAGTGACAGGGGTGTGAAGTGGAAGAGTTGTTTTTTGGCAGCAGCTGGTGGTTTTGTTGGCTTATAGTAGTCATGGAACCACAGTTCATGACTCTGGGAACTCAGTTTTAGTTTTAGTCATGCAATTATATGCGTTTTTGTCCAGATCTAACACTGAATTCTACAAATTTAATATCTTGGGTCTTCATTGCTTGTTTTAGAAATACATGTAAAATTCTTTACATATACTGTACCTCATGTTATTTTAAGCACTCTCAAGCTCTTAATGTATTTCTATTTGGAGACCAGAGAGTTGAATTCCTGCCTGGAGCAGATTTGACTTGATGTGATCTGGCCTCGGTGGGGATCTTAGACTAGATGAACTCCAGAGGTCCCTTCTAACACTAGTGATTCTGTGGCTTACACCATCCACCACACCTGCTAAAGGGCTCCCATGCAGCCTTTTAACAGATCACAAAGCACACTTGGAAGCAGGAGATCTTGAACTCACCTATGGGTACTAGTTTTAACTTTGTAGCACAGCAGCTCAACCTCTCCTCCTTCCATTTCCTTTCTTCCTTTAGTCTGTGAGTGTATGTTTTAGGCAGGAAGTCTCTCCCTTCAGTTTGCAGTAGACAAAATATATGTGTGAGAGGTGTCACATGTGGGATGTTTGCTACCAGTTATTCCTGTTCCTGGTAAGGAGATACTTGTGTTGGTGAGATGATTGACAAAGGGTAATTAGGACCATGTACTGCCGTGATTCTGTTCACAGTCACTTTCCACTCAGCTCTGCTGTTCTGAAGTGGGAAGTGTGGGCTTGTCCCCTTCGGTGGGAGTCCTGTGTCCCTCCTGGTGTCAAAGGCAAGCTGTCTACCTGAGAAACGTTAGGGGTTTGGCAGCTGCTTCCTTAGACTGATGGTGGTGAATGTGGAAAACAAAGAAACAGAGAACAGGATGAGTAAAGAGGAACAGGCAGGTGGGCCTGGTATGTGCTGTTCTCCCACTGTTTCCTGGATGGGGGCATGCTCTGGAGCAACATGCATCAGTTTTCCTATCTGTGCAAGCATAATTGCAAGTCCTTGAGGAGTGTAGGAAGGATTAATGCTTCCTTTGCTTGGATGAAAACATTATGTGCACAAGATGTTTGCTGTTGAGAAACAGATCCTGTTTCATGATGCTTCTCAAGAGTAGATCACAGAATCATTTAGATTGGAAAAGACCTCTGAGATCATGGAGTCCCCCTTTGACTGATCATCACCTTTTCAACTAGATCATGGCACTGAGTGCCACATCCAGTCATTTCTTGAACACCTGCAGGGACAGTGACTCCACCACCTTCCTGGGCAACCCATTTCAATGCTTAACAACTGCTTGCAGTGAAGAAGTTCTTCCTGAGATAATGTTTTGCTCCTTTGCTGTCTTGCCCATTGCAGGGGTGATAAGGCATTACGAAGAGATTCTGTTTGCTTCCCTTAATGGTTGATTCCCTTGCTTTTGATTAAGAAATCATTAAGTTTGCTCAGAAGGAGACTGTGTGGGTTTGTTTCTGAAAGGAACCTTCACAGAAATCTGCGGACAAATTGTCTGAGCCCAGGGCATTTCCAGATTGCATATCCTTAATTGTATTAAACACTTCAGGGCCATCTGATGGATTGTCTTACAGTTCAACCATCCGGTCTGGAAATTCAGGCAAGATTTTCTTTATGGAAAAACTCTGAGTCACTCATACTGGAGTGTCATTAGGTGGCCCCTGGGCTACTCTTTGATGGAGAAAGGTTACTAGAGTGTCACTGCTAATAGTTTGCTGATTGAGAGAAACATAAGGTTTTAGGGGCTCATTAGTTTTGATTAATTGGGCTAAAATGCAGTTTTCTTGCCTATCTTGTCTTTGCAAAATGATTAGTTACGCCTCCAAACCAAACCACAAAAATTGGCATTTTCAGTTGTTTTAGTTGCTTGGTGTTTGTTATAAATATACAAAAGCCCACTCTGCTTTCAAAACAAATTCTTGTCTTTTAAAGTAAAGACTTGTTTACTTGATTACCACTGCACTTAGAAGCTTTTATGCACTTCCTCTTGCAACACCCATGTGAAGTAGAGTGCATGGTTACCCTCACAGTAGCAATGGGAAGGTGAATGCAGAAATAAGGCCATATAGGAGAAAGCGATTTCACTGAGGACACCATCAGTGGCACGAAAGCCCCTTAAGTGCTGGTTTCACACCTGCTGGTTCCTGTGTGCTCACTCTCTTCCCATGAGGCAGAGGAAACCCTACAAAGAACTTGCCAAGAGATTCCTGAGGGCAGATTGGGTGCTCTGAGGCCCCTCCTGTCCCCAGGCCAGGAGTGCAGACGTATTGTGTGGTGTATCCAGGAAAACTGCTCTTTCCATGAGGAGCTTATTAATGTCCTCTCATCATGTGGTTGGTGTGCCCTGTGCTGGCTAGTTCAGGGGCTTTGAGTATGCTGGTTTTCCATATATAGAAGCTCAGCATTAGATTTTCATTTGTTTTTGTACTGATCTGTATTCAGCGCTGGCAAGAAGAGACAGGGTGACCAAGACTGAAAGGAAAGAGAGGTGGCTAGAGAAATCCTTTCAATTGCACACTGCAGCCACTGTAAGCTCAGTTTTGAGATACTTTTGGCCAATCAACCCAGCATTTCTATATAGAATTATTTGGAGACTAGGAATCTAACTGTGTGCTTGAATCTGTCAGTAGTTAGACTCAAGAATACTTGCTGTTTCCCGGAAATGCTGCGGATCCCAGAAGGCTCTATGAACCTGCATCTTGAATGATTTTTAAATTTACAGGAGATTGATTTTTAAATGTGCAGGAGAAGCCTAACTCTGATTTGGTTTGAAATAAAACCCCAAACCTTCCATGACCTGGGACCTGAATTGTATCTGGAGAGGTATCTGAAGGCTATCCCATTCCTTCCAATTCCAGATACGAAGTGAGACCAATGAGAAACTAACTCTGCTAAGCAAGAACTTGTGCCCTGCTGTCAGATATGCACCAGACAGCAGTGGCAGAAAAAAATGCCTTTCTCTCCTCTGGGTTTGCCAAAGCCTTTCACCAGCAGGGCTGAACGTCCAGGTTATTGTCTTAAAGCTTGTGTAGGTCATGAGAAGCTTTCCAGCTTCCTGTTTCATCTTCTGTGTGTTCATTGTGTTGTGCTATAGATGTTTGTCTCTTTCCCTTTTTTCCTCACTCACTCTCTTCCCCCATTCCCAACTCTTGACATTGAGAGTATGTATTTTTAGGGAAGAGCAGGTTCTGTTAGCTGCCAGCCTAATCCATCAGACATAGGCAGTTTGCTATCAGCGCATTGTGCTTGAGTAAGATTAATTGCTTGCAAGACGCAGCAAAGTTCTTTGCTTGTTACCTGTTTAACCATCTTCATCTGATTAAGAAAGTCCCAAAGTGATTGCTTTGTCAATCTGGGATGATTCCAAGATCAAACCTCAAATTTTAATCATTTCTGTATGCAAAGAGGGGTTGACTACTGGTTTCCAGTGGGTTATTTCAAAGCAATACTGTGGAAGCAAAATGACATTATTCATACTGGGATAAACACGTTGAAAACAAGGGATATTTTCCTCTTCCTCTTAGCTGACATATCAAGCAATGCTAACTTGCAGCAAAGCTGCAATTTTGGGGTGTTCTTGGTGTCTGGGTAAAAGAAACTGTTCGGTGAAGAGACTTTGTTCTGCCCAGCTTCATTCCTGACCCTCTTACAATTTGCTGTTATTTTCTGCTGTGCTTCTGAAGGTGTACTTTCAGGAAGAGAGTACAAGAGTGGCTTGAGGCCATCTCTACTTCTGTTCCTCAGCTTCTGAGCTGCTCAGGGGCCTGATTAAATTAGAGCAGCCCCTGTGGGTGCTCCTGCAGACGCTGTACCCAGCTGCTTCTGTTTCTGGAGCACAGAATGCCTCGGTCACACCCCTATCCCTGACTTTGCCCCTGTGCCAAGGACAGAGATGGTGGCACTGTACAAATGTATGCAGGCTCTGTGCTGCTGCTGTATTGTAGGAACACTGTCTGAAGGCCAAAATGTGTCTCTGTTCTGTAAAATGTTTATGTTATTTCTTCAGGGGGTGACAAAGGTTGAAGTCTATGAACTTTGGTGTTACAGAACCCAAATTTTAATATATTGTGGGCAAGTTTATCTGTCTGTCCCATTGGGAGGCGTTTCAGCTATACTTGAATTTCTGTGAGTTTATCCAGCTCATCATACAACTAAGACCTTGCTATGCATCCCGGAGTAGCAACAGCAGTGATGGGAAGCTGGAGATAGAAAGCAATGGATAGATTGCTGAGCTTCTCACCCATACCTCAAGTGGACGAGCTGGAGACCAGAACAGATTCTTCAAAGGTTTTCAAGAAAGTTTACATGAACCAATGTCTTAAAAACATAGCATTTTGGTTGGCTAAGAAAATACTTTGACATTCAATAATTTTTAAGGGGGTATTTTGACATAAAATAAGTATTGCTTAAAAAAACCCCAAAAAACCAAAAAAACCCAAAACAACAAAAGAAACACAACGAAATCTGAGTTGCAAAGAAAAGACAAGAAGAGGTAATTTTTAATGAAAGAACTGCATATGAAGCATTTCTTCTAGGTCTTAAGATTGTTTCATTATTTGAGTGAATTATTTATAACGGGACTTTCCTTCACTCAAGCCCTTATGATTCTGTGCAATAAAAGGAATTTTCCACTACAGAGGCATGTAATGGGGTTTTGAATTTAATATTAATGCAGTGTGATGTGGGTCTCTGAGTAAAACATCCTGTCTGAACATGAAGTATCAGCACTAACCTGGTTAAGTGGAACATTGAACACCTCTCACTTTACAGACCTGGTTGCCTGCTCTGTGTCACAGACATGAGGGAGTGACAACTGCTCTGCTGCAGTCCCACAGCTGAGGGGTGCCGTGGAAAGGCACCTCAGGGTTGCTCTAGGTTTCCTGGTACAGTACAAGAGCCAACCCCTGCCCCAGCTCGTGTTACAGGCGTGGCTGCAGTGCCACGTTTGTGTCATTCAGTGGCAGAGAGGAAAAGGCGAGGTCTTCCCCTGGTGCTCTGACCCACGTGGGCTCCCAGGATTGCTCAACAACCTGACATTATTGCTTTTCTGTTTGCTGTTTTTTTTCTTTGATGTTAATCTGAAATGGGCGGTGAGCGTAGGCCGAGTGGTGTAACTCGCCGCCTGTGGAGCCAGTTTCTCCTCTGAGGTTGCCGGTTCGAATCCTGGAGGAACTCGCTGTCACCATCCGAGCGTGCTCGACCGTGGCAAGATGAACCTCAGGAGTAAAGGGAGTGGGGCCAGTTCCGCGCACACTGTGCCTCACCTAAAAAATCCATGCACAGGCTTATCCCAAAATCTTCGTTCACGAAGTCCAGCCAACAACAACAACAAGAGCTGCTGCAAGATGAGCTGATGCTCCAAAAAGCTTTTTGAGTTAGTCTCATTGCTTCAGTGAGGTTTGTGTTGGCCAGACCCAGTGAAGGTGAAGATAGATGTGCCTCCCTTTGCCCCGCATAATGAGGACAGACCTTCAGCAGTGACTCTCTCCTGTGGCATGTTGTTTGTGCCTTCTCCATAGTGAAGTTGCTTTTCCAAGGTGTAAACACCATAGCAAAAGTTAAGCACTTCTTGGAACGGTTTTCCAGCAGGGACTATGCTACTCTGATAGCCTCCTCATTTTCTTTTTGTAATATTGTTTTTCTAAATGCGGGAAGCAGACAGATTTATTGCTGGACTGGAACTTAGACCCACAAACAAATTAATTTCAAGTATTTGCCTGTATTTTTTGTTCTGCGTATTGAATGTTATAGTTTTGCCTTTACCTCATGAGGAGATGTTTCTTCTTTTAATGTTTATAATGCATTGTCTCAACTAAAAGAGGGAGGAAATGGATTGCTGATCTAAATATCAAGGGTCTAATTGCTTTCTCCTACAGAAGTGAGCATGAAAGGAACTAATTTAAAATATTTCCCCCCATCTTTTATCCAGGATAGTGGGAGTATGCCCCTTCTAGCTGAAATGGAGATTTTTTTCCCCAAAACTCTCATGCAGAGAGAGTTCAGGACTCTCAGCTCTCCTGTGCCCAGCCAAAGGGTGATGTGAATTTTGGACCAGTTACTGGATTTTTTGGTGTTCTGTTCAGATTGTGCTAAAGCCAGTGGCGATGCACGCATTGAGAGCAGGAGGATTAGGGCTGAACCAGCCCAGTCTTTTGTTTTGCTGTCTGCACATGTATGTTCTCTGTGAAATCATGAAAGTCCAGGGAAGGCCATTCTAGTTTCTGAAGCACAAGTCCCTGAAAGTCAGTCATGTGATTTACTTTGTGGAAGAATATGTGGTCAAGTCTTTCAAGACAAGGTGTGCTGTGGACTTCAAGGATGCCCTACATAGCTTAAAAAAGCCCTAGTGCCCCAACTCTACATATTTCAGCTGCAAACTGGGTTTAAACAGGAATCTTTTCAGCTGAGTCTGTCTGAGAAAAAAAAAAAAAAAGGAAATCTTTAACCATGGGTTGTTTGCAACCTGCTTAGAACACCAAATGTCTTATTTTGCTTAGCAAGCCTTGAGAATTCCTCAGAAAATAAGTTTGGGCACCTCCCTAACGAGATTAATTATGTGTGTCTTAACCGTGACAGATGTAATTCAGCTTACTATGGGAGGGCCTAAATAATTTATAAACATGAAAAATGTTGATCAAGAAACACTTTGTAAACAGATCAACCTTGCCAATTCCTATGGTTGTAGAACAAGTAGCTTCCTTCTAGTTGTCTAGGTAACAAAATCTTTGGGGCCAGTTTTCAGCTGGCACAAATCAGGAGAGCTGCTGTGCAGACTCCTGTCTCTCTATATTTTCCTGCATCTTGTGTAGCACTACAATCACTGCCAGCTCCTTAAAAACGCATCATATTTTAGTCAAGCCAACAGATATCTCAGAAGGCAGGTCTTGGATATAAAGCCTGGTGTTCTGCACCAACTCTAGTCGTGAGATCATTCTTGCCTCTTGACAGTCCTTGTCAACCAGACACCATTGCAGTGCATGTGAAGGATCTCAGTGAACTGAGATGAGTGTTTGCCCCGTGTCATGAGATGTGTGGTTGATTTGACCTCCTGAATCTTTGTTCATACTTCCTTTTACCTTTTGTCTATTGTAGGGAGGGGTCAAGGAAGAGACATATTTGAGGAGCAAGAGTTTTTCCTCTATTGTTCCATAGAGTGTGTCCTCCCAGTGTCTTAATATGGATGGCAATGGGTGACTGATGTGATTTTGTTTAAAAACTATTCATCTATGCAAGTGAGATGTGAAAATAATGTGCTTGGGTTTTTTATATGTTATTTTTAGTCCTTAAAACACAGGGCATGCAGTTGTCTTAATGCCAACAGGAAGAGGGAAGTGGTATGAGATGTTCTTGCTGAATGTGTTTTTATCATCTGTGCTTACAGTCACTTTGCTCTCTGAGGTACTTACTCTTTAATGGAAGCTATTAAGGGGTAGCAGAAGAAGAGAGGTGTTAAGATGTACTATTCTAGACAGCAGTAGGGAAGTTTTCAGCTCTAGATCTCAGTGCCATGGTCATTTAGGTGACTACAGCATTTGACAGCCCTCTTTGCAACAGCTGTATTCTTCCTCCTTTCTCCTTTTATGGAGAGAAAGTGCACCCCTTTGCATCCCTGGGAAAGTACTAATAGATGAAAAGAAGACTCCTGAGCCATGTTGCTGTTATGGCAAGATCCTGTTAGACCTTGCATGTATTGGATTACTTGGGGTAAAAGCTTGGGTGGAAAGCCATGGGACTGCTGTGCAAGCCCATGAGCAGTGCCAGGAAGCAGCAGGGGCAAGGGAGGTAGAGCCACAAGGCTGGTAGACGAAAGGATCCTCACCAACAAGGTCAGACATCTCTTACTTTGCTACCCAGAAAACAAATATGGACGGGTGGCAGTAGCAAGGCTACAAGAAAGCTTTTGCTTTCTTACATATCTCCTGAAAATAGTTAGTTGTGTTTGAGTACTGAGAGCTTGTCTTATATTAGAAATGTAAAATCTCATGCCAACTTGGTGTTAAGATTGCAGTTTAAAATAGCTAAGGGTCCAGAAGTCCAAAATTGAGGTTCCAGTTGCAGTTCTGACTCACAGTCCTGTTGCACATTGCAGAGTTTAGTATTTTCCCTTCCTGTGTAAGTGTAGAAATGGATGGTGCAGCATGTAGCTATTGCAGGATTTTTTCATCCAGTTCCCAGAAGAAGCCAGAAGTGGAATAGAAGTTAGAAATAATTTCATTAAAATTAGAATGAATAGTGCTGTTTTTTTTCTGTGTCTAAACTTTGGCATATTTGGAGTCCAAGTCTGCAGCTGAGTTTGGCTGTGTCCCAAGAATGAATATGAACATCTTTTGCATTACATTTTTTTGTCACTTACTCCTTATCATTAAAAAGCAATCAAATAAAAACAGAGTCTGAGTTGCTATTTGAATCAATTTTTTATAAGCTGTCAAGAAAAAAAAAGAAAATTATGCCATTGCTGCAGTGAAAACATTTAATTTAGTTTGTTCTGATTTTTCACGTGTTTTTTTTCTTTTTCTTTCTTTTTTTTTTTTCATCACCAACAGCTGAACTGTTGTTTATTCTTGTCATTGATATTTTCAGGANATATATATATACAAAATACCTCTATTCCCTGTTTTCTTCTATCACAGTAAGTCGCTCATGTGAAAGTAAAACACGAGAATTGCTATACATTCCTTCTATAAATTGTATGTATTTGTGAATATCCATTTATTGTAGCAGAGACAAACCTGCTTCTGAATTGAAACTTTCAAGTCATAATTTCGTTTGAGGGCACTTTGTGTGTGATGTTGGAAGTCCACTAGAGACACAGCCATAAATGATAGGCTTTATTCTTGTTGGAAGGAGTGAATTTCTTTGAAGGATGCCTTTGCTTTGGTCAAAGACTAATTTTGTCACACACCTGTGAAGTACAATATATTGGAATGTCAGAACAGGTGTCAAAAAAAGAAAGGAGAGCAGATATCATCAGATGCTTTAAAGCCAAGAAATTTTCCCCTGGCAAGAAAAATACTCAGCATGTTGGACTGCCTGATTTTTTTTAAAAAAACTGTTTACCTGACAAGAGGAGTTACCTTATTAGATGTTAGAATTGCTGCTACTCTTTCTGAAGTATTTTGCACTTCAGAAAAGTAACACTTAGAAAAGTAACATTTTTTTGTCAAAGAGATACTCTTTGTGAAGTTCTTCAGTTGTTGTATCAGAGTTTGAACTCCCATTACGGTGAAGTATCAACGGAAGTCTCGTAAATTTACAGCGGGGGATGAATGACCAATTCTGCAACCTGAACTATTCAGAGAGGAGATGTTTGATAGAGCAATAGTATAAACTGTATTGTAGTTTGATAGCAGACTTTGAAGGTACAAGTCTAAATCTCAGATTTTAGCACATCTAAGTAGTCAGGTCCTTCTTTGTAAACTTTCAAAGTAGCTTCCCATAAAATTGGACTATTCTAGCTTAAATCCCTCCAACAGTTATTTTTCTTAGAGAGTGATTTAAACCCGAATATAAGAGAGCAAATGGAAGAAACAAACTAGTGGCAGAGATTTGCATATGAAGAATAGATTTTAAAATAGATTTTTAAAAAATAGTTTAAATGTTTACCTTTATTATTGTATGGCATGCAGCAATGTATATAAGCTTATATAATTTACCCGCTTAGCTAGTCATAGTGACATTAGATTTGAATGCACGTATTTCTATTGTTCCCTCAAGAAAAAGGAGAGTATCCCTGTGGAAGAGGTGTTAGCTAACACATAAGGTCTTTCCTTTCTCAGCATCCAAAGCTTCTCCTTTCCTCTGGATCCCTTTTCAGCAGCCATCTAGGGAAAAATTCACACACGAGTATGTCCATGATCACTTACCGGGCCAGCAAGGCAAAATACAGCTGATAGGAGAAGCATTGCATAGGGCAAATAGTTACTAGCAGGCTCACTGCCAATTTTGATGCTATCTTTTGTATTGTAGAAGTATCTGACATTTCCCCTGCTCTGGAACACCTCTGAAAGATTCTGTGTAAAGGATGAGAAAAGGTTTGATTTACAAGAGCAACAAGAACTTTTTTGTTTCAAAATACAGAAATGTTTTGTCTATCTCTTACAGGGAAAAAGTTTGCAACACTGGAAAGACTTTATTATGTTAAGTTACCTTGTTTCGATAAATGTGGAATTTAGAGCCTGTCTTTTTGGCTTGGAGTCCATCACAGGCAACAAACAAGGCATTTGTGGATCAGAGCACAGCATGACCTTGCCTTTGCAGACCTTTGTGCCTACCTACACGTTTACTTATTAGACCTTTTTGAGAGCTGCCTGGTGTATAGACATGCTGTAGACATGCTCCTGGGATTTCTGCCTGCCTTTGCCTGACTGCAGCCCTTTCCCTGGACCATCTCTGTCCCTGACTGAGTGCTGCGAGCAGACCATGAAATATTCCTGTCCCCGGTGAAGGGCAGCTCCGACTGTCATGGGATTTCTCAAAATCTATGACTTTCAGACTGAGTTTGGCCAGAGTTACAAGTGCAGAGGTGGCCTCATGTAGCACTGGGGCGCACTCCAGTCAAGTGCTGTTCCCTGTCCTTTTTCAGCTTAGCACTATGTCAGAGCACTGGGGCTTTTGCTGCAATTATTGACTCAATTTATTAAAATGTTAATGAGATCTGCCAACTCCGTGGAAAAGTCAGGCAGTATCTGGAAAACGTCTCACAAAGAGCCATTACAGTTCCCAGTGCATGCATAGGGTATTAGCAAGCACTTAACTGCACTCAGCCAGGCACACGACTGCACCATGGGAGCTGTCCTTTGCTCAGCAGAGTAGGTGGATTTGTCTGCTCTAGCATTTGGGCATTCATGTATCATCAGGAGCTGTCCTAGTTCTCCACAGGAAAGACAGTGCTCAGAATGAACCCTGCTAGCCAGCGAGTGTGGAAGAGCTTGTGTTTTGTAACGCACTCTTTGTGTCTGGCCTTGCCCTAGGTTTCACATCTGTCCATCTGATGATGACCCTGATCATTTGTGTAATTCTTACACACCAACTTGCTCCCTGCTCCAACATGCATTTCCTTATCTCATACATATCCGTGGCAAGGGGCACATTAAAAGAAAGAAGACCCCTAACCCTACCAACACACAGCTGCCTCCTGAATTATGTTTTTTTCTGGAACAGGATGCAAAGACAAAACACAGCAGGGAGAAGTCAGTAGGATTTTTCTAGGGCTTAGAATAAGGTAATCTCTTTTCATCACAAAGTTCTTAGAAGGCAGAAAAATTTTTGCTGTCTGTGGAGAAGCAACCTGGGAATTCTCCTACTTTTTCATAATGGAGTTTTCTCTATCCTAGCTTCACCTAGTTGGATTGGGAGATGGCATAATTGATAATAGCAATGAGAGGCTAAAATGACCAAAGTGCATCAATAGCAGTAGAAGAGAACCACGATTCATTAGGAACTGTAAATATAATGTTTAAAAGGCACAGGAGGGAAGTGCAACACTCATCATAGAATGATGTTCCGACAGTGGTGTTCAGGAGTAATGGGATGAGACAAAGGAAGCAAAAATTTTGACTGAGCAAGTAGGAAATATGTGTAGCTCTGAGATTCATTGCATCAACAGTTTCTTTCCCAGGACATAAGGTAGAAGAATCCATCTCTTGAGTAATTGGAAACTGATGGGTGGATAAGCCCAGGGGAATCACCTTTCTTGTTAGACTGGGAGATGGCTTGGACTTTCCCATCTCTCATTGCAAGTACTGTATGTTTGAGTGAAGAGAGTAACAGGACTCTCCTGGTCTGTGCCAGAAGATCTTGGCTGTCTTCTGTGGTTCTCACACCCACGGAATACCAGGCTCTTGCTCGTGAAGGTACCTTGGTGGCTGATTTAACTTTTTTCTAAGTACTTTAAAAACTTTTAGGACAGTTATAAATCTTTTGTGTGGGGATGCCTACATAGAATATTTAAAGTTTAGAAGTTGCTCTGAGCACCCAGCATACTGAAGATTATGAGATTTTTCATGCATACTGAGAAATTTTACATCATATGGCTCTTTGACGGGACATGATTTAGGATTTTCAGCTATGACATGTTTTTTACAAGGCAGAAAGATGGAACAATTTAATATTTGTAAATCTGTTGAAACTGAAGTAGTAACAAGGGAGTCTGGCCTCAGTTACTGTCTCAGATGATGCCTTATGGTTGTAATCAGGCAGAACATGGTGGTTTCTGGTGATTTTTGGAGCAAGGTGTGTGTGTATGTGCAGAGAAAGAAGTTTTTAGCATCGATCTGTGCCTGGTGATTTCAGATCAGACCCTTTGATGAGTCCGAAGTAACATACAGTGTCCTTACTATAGATGCTTAGGAAACATAGAAAAAAAAATTCAGAAGAAAAACAAAAATAGATTAGAGAGATGGTGAGAACACCAAGGCATCAAAAGTGTACTTGCTTCTGTGAAAATTCCCCTATATGTTCATTTACTTCTTCTTTTTCATGCTGAAGGCTAGAACTGCAAATTTGGGGTCTAGAGCAACTCCTTGTTTTCCTATGATTTCTGATCCAGGATTAACAGTTCAGACAATTTGAGAAGCAAGAAAGAATAAAGGGATTTCCTTCCAGTTTGACTTTTATGTTTAGCACCCAAACAGAAGATTACTAGTCCCTAAAGTACCGTGTAAGTGGTGTAGGTGACGTGGCCTGGATTGCAGGAGTGAAGTGTTATTCCAGTCCATGAATGCTGTTTGACATTCCCATGTGATGGCCATGAATGATGCTGGAGACAAATGGACAAGACAAACACAAATCTGACAAGTTCATTTTTGGTGTTTTTTTTTGAAACAAAGTGTTCATGTACACAATTTGTCTGATGTACTTCGTACACTTTTACCTGCCTAAATTAGTCATGCATGACTGTGACTCCTCCCGACAAGAGCCAATATTTCATACTTGTGTTTAGGTACCATTGGCTTGAGCATTCCATGTCTGGGCAGCTGAGTGAAAGTGGAGTCATTTTAATAGTGTATCTGCAGAACAGGAAGATCTGCTATAAACTTGAGATGTCTGGCTTTTGCTGCAGATCAAGCCTGGAGCCGGAACTGCTCAGACACGGCAGTTACATTTCAGTGGAGATAAATTATTTATAAATTCCCGGGTGTCACTACATTTAAAAACATGTGAAATCTGTTGGTGTGCAGAAAATACGTCTGTGAGAGGTCAGCCAAGATAGCAAAGTGTGTGAAAATCATGGCAGACATCCACTTAGTGCTGTAAATCAAGCACTTTCCCTGGGTTTCAGACAGATACTTGATTCTGCTGGATTTGTCATATGATGGTCTCTTAATCAAATAGGAATTTGAGGCCATCCTATTTATCTCAGTCTTATCAGAAACACATGTGCTGCATTATTATTGTTGTCACTTATCATTATTAGGGGAAACAAATATTTCTTATGAGGGTGGTGAGTCACTGGAACAGGTTGCCCAAAGAAGTTGTGGATACCCTTTCCCTGGAATTGTTCATGGCCAGGCTGGATGGAGCTTTGAGCAAACTGGTTCAATGGAAAGTGTCCCTGCTGATGGCAGGGGGATTGTAACTAGATGATCCTTAAGGTCTCTTGCTACTCAAACTGTTCTGTGATGTTATTAATTGCTGAGGCAATTTGGATTGCTGTGCGCTGCATAGGAATCTTGAGTCTGTGTAAACGAGTGGAGGTTGAAAGTTCACTCGTTTCAACAAACAGGAAAATTTGTCTGAGGCTATTAAATTTAAATCACAGTTTATTACATTTCTTCATGTAATAAACTGATCATGCTGTGAACTTTTTGTATGTGGTCATGTACTCACTGGAGGGTAACAATCATTTGGCCAAATACAGTCTTAGATAAAACCAGTCCCAGAGTTCAGAGGTGTTTAGATGAAGGGGATTGATTTGGCTCACCATATTAGCAGAGAAACAGTTGGGTAGTTGTCTGTAGTTTCAGTGAAGAAATCTGGCTCCCAGCTAAATGTAATATTTTGCATGTGCTTATTTTTAACACACTCTGAGGAGTTCTGATGCAACTTTGAAAGTATTTCAGTAAATATTAGTTTTTAATATGGAACATCTGTGTGTGATTAGGACAAAGAATGTGACAGACTTTATCTCGCTCAGTTCTCTTTCACCCTATGCAAAAATGTTGTCCAAACTCCACTGTACAGTTCTCTTTCAGTCTGTTGTATGTACAAAAGAGAAAAAAATAAGGGAGCTCTGGATCCATCCTGTCTGATTTTAGGCAGTAAGTGGACATTAAGTTTTCATGAGTGCTTTAACCAGGGAGGAAGCCAGCACAGCTACTGAAAGAGCTGGTCCACTCCCCATCATTCCTTCCCATACAGCCCTGTGCCTTGTGGCAGTGCAAGTGTGGTGTTTGGGTTTGGTTTAATCCAGTTCTCCCCGCTGGTTTCCCACATGCAGGCACAGCTTTGTCTGTCAGCACAAGGGGAGAGACAGCATGGGAGTAAGGATGGGTCACTGGGGCAGGGGGGCACAGAGCTGTAAATATTGCCAGCTTCAAGCTGGGAGATTACTTTTGAGCCTTCCTTGTAGTCAACAAATTGTCTCATGCCTAGTATCATATTGTTTTTTAATTAGGGTTGGTCCTCAGAATTTGAGAAACCCGCAAGGGATGAGTAAGTACCGGCTAAGCTAAATTCTGTTTTAAGTGGATAAGACCGTGGGGAAAAGTCTAAGGTAAATATGCTCAGAACCAGCACTATTGATCCAATGTTTTTCAATAGTAATGAAGTTCACTGAAAATTAAATGCAAGAACAACCCAACCTTAAACCATTAATGCTTTTAGTTAGTATATTATCCTCCAAAGTGTTAGCAGCCTGATCTTAAAATTCCCAAGTAATTTAAAGTGGCCCTATGTCTCAGTGTGAAGGCCATATATTGCTTTTACAGATCAGGCATTTATTTATGCTTCTTTTTGTTACATTAGGGTTTGTGAGGTGACATTCATTCATAAACAGTCACATTAATGTTTCCACTTAGCCAATTGCTGACAACACCTGCCTTTCAACAGCATTATAATGACATTGAACAGGCAGACAATACTGTGTGCAAATTAGGCTTTTTATAACTTTCTGTTTATGTAGGATGGACTGGAGGTGAGTGTGCTATATAAAGGTAGAATTTTAAAATCTTCCTTCTCTGAACTGAGTCACATAAAATTAAAGCTCTTTAAAAGATGGAATTTTGAACATCCCAAGGGAAAATTTCTATCAGTATGACATGTGATAGGAATAAAGCCTAGAAGGAATGGTCTCTTAGATGAAGAATATACTGAAGTGAGGGAGTAAATAAAAGGAACTGGAAGGTTTGATATGTGATAAACAGTATGGTTTACCTGTTTGGAGAACTATATATGAATTGTGGTAAGAGAGGATATCACTTGTTCAAAGAAGTGAGATGTAAATAAAGAAGTAGATTTTCCTCTTCCATCAACAGTATGTATACTTGCTTTGAAATCCCAAATACCAGTTAGACTTGTGGGTATGGAAAGGGAGGAGAAAACAGAAAACTTTGTGATGAAGACCTCCTCCAGCTTAATCCACCAGGAAGATCAGATAGGTGAAGATTTGTGGGGCTTTTTGAAAAATGAAGAGAATTCATTGAAGAACAAGGTTGGTGGCAAGGGAATTTAGGAGAATCAGAGCTATCCAGACATTTGTTGAGCAAGTGATGATGGGAGAGTATGAGCCATCCATGTAGTAAGGAAATTATGACATGTATAAAAGAAGAAGTGAATAATCTCTTCTCTAAATGAGTGAGCCTAATTTGTAACAGGAAGGATTTAAGACATGTACTAAATACAAGAAAATGGAGCAAACTGAGATCTTACATGAGGAGGCAGTGGGGATGGTTGGAAGACAGTAAAGACTTACTAAACTTTGTCAGAAAGGACAAAGTACAGCAGATTCTTCCATGGGGCAGAAAATCGATTCTATAATTTCTTGAGGTTTTTTCCCACTGCCTTTTTTTTTTTGAGATTCTGTTCCTGTTACCTGCTATAAAATAAATGCCTATTAGCCTGCAGCAGGTGATTTGCCAGAAGTCCTCTTTTCTTCCTACACTTGGAGGACTCTGCATGGTCCTTTCCTTTAGAAAGTGAAAGAAATGTGATAATAACCAGCACACCTGCATTCAGTGCATTACTTGACCTGCCTGGACATTAGATGTATGAATATGTACAAGTACCCAAAACTGACAGAACTGCATACTGTTATCACCAAAATAGTCATCACCTTTCTGGAAGAGCAAGTTTTGCAATAGTAAAAGAAACTAAATAAGATGACAAAAGTCAAGCAGTGAATCCATATCTGAACCTGCATACAGATATTTTGGACTCATCTGCCATGGAGGAAAAAAGAGGAGTCTTCACTGAAATACAAGGTTGATGCATAAATACAGACAACTTCAAGACTCTCATGCCTCTGTGAGATCCCGTCATGAGATATATCTTGAAATCTCTTCACTGTGGTCACATTCTGAAGAAAATAGAAAGCTTATTTCCCTTGTAGGATATTAGATAAGAAGATAAAACCAGATCTGTAGGAAACCTACTATTCACTACTTGAATGATCAGCAGAGTTAGATGAGAAAAGTATTTTCAGCAGCATCCTGTTTGTCCACTTAGAGCAAGTTCTTGTGCATAACTGTGAGTGTAGTTAGTCTACTTATTTAGAATAAATATTTTCATAGCAGCATGCCTGGACAGTGTAGGGTATTTCCCTCACTATTGTTAGACAAGCAGTTCTTTACTGCTGAGCACAAGGTTGTTTCTTGTATGTTTTATAGTATGTAATATATATATATGTGGAAAAAAATCTTTAGTGTTAAGTGTTTGGGAGCATTCAGTGATTCAGGGTTCTAAACTGAGTAACAAATTCCAAATTTAGAAATACTGAGTAAGAAACTGAAAGTAATTAATTCTTACTGAGTTTGAAATTGTGAAAATATTTAGTTAAAACTTCACTATTAAAATATTATGGCATATGTTGCTGAGGACTATGTCTGAGTGAAAAATTTATAGCTATCACTTACTCCAGTGAAAGATGAGGGATTGTGCAGCCTTGGGGGAACAACTTTCTAGGTCCCTTATATTGCAATGTGTTAAAAATATGTGTGACAAAGTTCTTCGTTGATTCCAGCTGGTGATTAGCATATGGCCTTTCAGATAACTGTGAGTGCTGCTCTTTCATAACTGCCTAATTAGGTTTTTTTGTTTGTTTGTTGTTGTTTTTTTTAACTCTTGGTTATCTTAAGGATGTCTTTGTAAGTAAGTTTTTAGGAGTGTCATGAGCTGATTGGCTTTATAACTTCATTTTTTTGTAAAGCAAAGGGAATGAGAAAAAATCATAAATTTCATCTGAAAGTAATTTGTATTGCTACATGTTGTAGGCAGTAGTCTGGTACAGTGGAATAACATATCCTGTAATCAGTCAGTCATATATACTGACAGGAACCATTTATAAAACAATGATCAAGTAAAACAGTCCACATAAATACCAAAGACCAACACACAACTCCCTGTAAAAGCATTTACATCAGTTATAGTATTGAGTCAAACTTAATTTTCCATTTATTCTCTTCCCTGAGTGAATTTCTCTTTCTCTACCAACATGGTTGTGTCTGGCTTTGGATGCTCAGGTGCTTTGGAGGTGTTCAGAACGAAACTGATCTGGACTCTTGGGATGCTGTGTGGGATTCCCTGCTAGAGAGCAGCCTTTGGCAGTGAGGGGCACAGAGTGTTGGTGGAGGCAGCTGTGTGGCCATCTTCTCTCTGCTGCTGGCTGGGAACATAGCCAGGCAAAAGGTGGCTAGGTTCAGATTCTTAATCTGCTGTTTTTTTTTTGTTTGTTTGTTTTTTTTTTTTTTTTTTTTTTTTTTTTTTTTTTTTTTTTTTTTTTTTTTTTTTTTTTTGTTTTGTTTTGTTGGGGGTTTTTTTGGGTTTTTTGTGGATTTTTTTTTGTTTGTTTGTTTTTGTGGTTTTTTGCTTTTTTTTTGGTGGGGGGGAAGGATGCTGTGGTCAAAGCTGGCAAGCTTTAAGAGTGATCTTTAGATTGTTCCATGTAATGTCAGGACATGGTCTGGAGTGCACTGGTGAATCATAAAGGAAAGAAAAATGTTTCAAACCTTGTTTGTTTCTGGGTTAGTGCTTTTTGACTGTGTGGAACCACTGCTTCTTGGACACATCTACAACTACTCTAAAGATTTCTACTGTTCTTTAGTTACAAAGTTATTTAAGTGGTTTTTTCTTCTGCCACACACTGCATTTCTGGGGAAGTCCCATAGTTGTCTGCTCTTTCTCCTTCTTTCTCTTTTAGATCTGTGTGTAGCCAAAAAGTAATGTATTCCATATATAATGACTTTTCTGCTTTCACAGGCTTACCTCTGAACTCATCATCTTCTGTCTAAACTGCAGTTTTGGTCACCATGTCAGGGATACAAGTCATCACTAGCTCAGGTTGATGTTATTTACGCGGAGTTTTTAATCTTCCCATGCAAGCTCTGCAGTGTGTGTCCTGCTTGGGGTTTGATCCTTGTGCCAGGGCACTGCCCTTCTGCCTGTGAGCAAGATTTGGAAGCAGAATGACTTTTACTCAACATGGATGTGACCAAAGCAGACAGGTCTGGGCCTAAACTTGAGTTCTATCTCTTTGCCTTTGTCACTTCCCTCTTGGTGTTTCTCCCTGCATTGGCCATTTGGTTGAACATTGCATTTCTAGCTTTCCCTTTGATGGCCTATCCGAGCCCACTGCCACGTTCCTCTCTCATTATTGAGATGTCAGGATTGCTGTCCACTTAGGCTGGACTTAGTTTCCTGTGCCCTTGTTGGTGTTCAGACCCATAGCTCTGATGTTTGGGAGGCTCTCTCCATAAACATTTGTTACCTTCATCAAGAACTTCCTTAAAACTCTCCTTGTGCATGGGTGTGTGCGGTGGTCAAGCCAGGATTGTGACAGCCTGAGAGCAGAGACAGTGTGTTCTTGTTGCTTTCCACTCTAGTTCATACTCATTTGGTGTGTCCAGTTTGTGTATTTTTTGAGATGGGAACTTCTCCTGTCCTTAGACATGGTTTAGCCCAGTGCAGTTCGTCTGTGACTGAGGTTCATAGGCACAGTGGCAATGTCAAGGGAACAGTTTTGGTTGTTACACTGCAGGTTCTGTGATTTTTCAGGAGCAAATTCTTTTATGCCTTTGTTCAACCGTTTGGTTTGAAAATCCAATACATACTAGTAAGACTGTCTGGGTAAGAACTGAATAACAACTTCAGCTTTTCCCCTTGAGTCTATTTGCTTTATTGTCATTTGTCTGCACTCTGTGGACCCCTAAGCAACGTCAGTTCCTGTAGATTTAGCATTTTTGCCCTTCCAACTTGACCTCATGATCATTCAGAAGAAGGGAAAATGACATCAGAATAAAATTGGAAATGGAAAGTATTTGTGTTATGATAGGATAACCTGTAGTACTGTTTATTTTAGCAAAGCTAAGAATCAGTACATTTCTTAGTATAATTATTTGTAATTTTTTCTGTTAGATATTTTGAGTGCTGAAATACTGTTTTAGTGCTGGGCACTGATCATAACTCTGCTCTGGTTCATTGGGACCTGGGAAATCATTTGGAGGCTAATTGATAAGTGGATATAGTGATGCGACAATCTACTAATCCAGAAAGTCACTGCAGGCTCTGGATTTTGAGTATGCAAAATGAGAACACAGATTTTTTTATTTTTTTTTTGAGGGAATGGCTAGCAATGCAATTTTCTCTTTTCCTCATCACTAATCCAGAATTATTGTCCTGGAGGAAAGAGGATTTCTCCTCTTTCACCTCCTTCCCTTGCCCTTTTTTTCACCAGCAACTGTTAGTCCTCCTGGCAATTCGACTACACGGACTCCCCAACTTAAGTGTCTCACAAGTGCCTTTAAGGCCATGTGACTTTTTGCTCAATAGGAGCAAAATGTTGGATGGCAACACAGCCATCTGTTGGTCGGCAAATGAGCAAAACATTGAATGGCAAGTACATGTTTTGAGGGAAGGAGTTTCTCTAATCCTTGGCTTCTCAGACTGTTCCAAATCCTTTTACTTTGCTTGTAGAAAGATATGGTCTTGGACAGTCTTTCAGTCTGGCAGTCTGTGTTGCACTACTGTTCTCAGGGCCTGGTCCTACAGTTGTGTTCCCCATCTCTATTACTGGCTGTTCCCAGATGATTGAAGTTTGCAGAGGCACTCAACACCTTGCAGGATAGGACTCCTAATAAACAATGGCTTCTTGTTCGTGAGCAATCTACACTTAAAATTTGAACCCATGAAGTTCAAAGTGAAAGGAACTTTAGGAACCAATATAATTAAACTGTGGCATCTGTTGTATTTTTATGGTTGTCTCAGAGAGTCTGGATGTTGGATATAATTAGCTGTGATATTTAAAAGACCTGTAAAATGCTGGGGAATTGAACTTGTCAGTTAATATGACTCCTTATATATAACATTCTTCCAGCATCCCCACACTAAACATCAGTGCTTGTTTGGTTACAGCAGGCATCCTATTTCTTAGTTGTATCTTTCCAGTGTTCAGACCCATCCAGTGAGAGCTGAAGAAAAATTTTATGGCATCCTAAAAATAAATAAGGAAAAAGGCTTGTGTGCTTTCTTCCACTGCTGTTTTTCTTGTCAGCAAGTGGGTTATGAAAGCCTCATCTTTACCAAAGAGAGGGTTTCTTCTATGGATAAGAGAAAGGCTGTAGAGGGAGAGGGCGGAATGAAAGATGAGGCAGGAACAGACACTGATGTGATGAGAGATGAAGAATTGCTAGATGCATTCTTTTTTTTTTTTTTCTAGAACTGTGCCTACTTAATGTTGGAGAGGCTGTCAAGAAGCGCCTGCATATTGTAGCACAGGATTTTGGAGGATCTTCTTTCTGGCTGGTGTGGAACTGGAGACCTTATCCCATCAGAAACCAGTGGATGTGTCGTGTGACATCATCTCTGGAAGTAAAGGCTGATAAAGTGCCTGCAGAAGCTAGAAATGGACATGACAGCAAGAGCTGCTAGGGATTTAAAGAAATTGAATTTGCATGCTGCTTGTATATCATTGAACTCGTGTGGATTTTGTTTCCTTGGGAGGTAGTTACAGAGCCAGGCCTCATAACTGAGACGTCTGTAAGCAGTACATAAATCTGTAGGATTGGTCTAGGAGACTGCAAACTGACTATCCCTGTAGCCTATGTCTTGTTCTCTGCTTTTCTTTCTTGTTATTAGAGTAAGTTCAACCTGTGATTCATTTCATGCAGGAATTCCTTACCTCCTACTGATTCGGGGTGTTTTGTCCCAACTCCAGACAAGATGTCAGCAAATATTGACATTTTTGTTTTCAACCCAAAACGATGATGAAACTGAGAACAGGGCTGTCAGCTGAGGACATTTGTATCTCCAACAGCTGTGGTCAATGAGCCAAGCTTGTGCAAACCCAATGTTTAATCAGTTCGAGGGACTCTGCACATCTTGTTTGCCTGAGTCAGCTACCTAAAGGATTTGCTAACAGCTAAAAGTTTGCCTGAATCATTGGGCTGCTGGGTGCAGTAAGCATCTGTTCACATCCTGCCCGCTGTAATTAAAGAGATGGGGATGTGCCACTTCAAATACAGAAAAGACAGCAGTACATGACTGGACTGAGGATAATTTTTTCCCCAATGTTGTTAATATTGTCTCTTCTTTGTCTGAGTGTCAAGGCCATGAGCTGTGACTGTGTCAGCTATGTTTGATGGATTTTAATTCTCAGCACTGCTTTTTCTGTTCTTACTGAACAGAGGACTACTGACATGATGGATAATAATTCTGTCAGCAGTGTAGGAACAGGGCCACCTGAAGTGAGCTGTGGAGGGTAACAACCATCCCCCAGGAGGGACTGTTCTGTACTCAGGACCATTAGCTTGGGGCACAGGTGAATGAAGTTTACATTACAGCAGTTCTGTAGATCTCAGGTGTCTTCAGGTTGATCAGTTATCACTTGCTGCCTAAATGCTTGACTTGCAAACTAGGAATTACAGTATATCGCCAGTCTCAAGGGGATGAGTTATATTGTGAGATTTCTGAGCAACTTGGGTATTGAAGTAATGGAACCACAGCTTGATAGATGGAAGCTGCAGGGTAAAGTGGCCACTTCTCTGGGTGTATGTACAATTTCAGTACATTAATGGAAGTTTCTACCAATGATAAACACAACAGATTTAGTCTTTTAATCTGTTGGGGAAAAAACAGTTAAACCAGATGCATTATCTATTGTCTTCTTTATAGAGTGTTTAAAATACACTTAATTTGTAAACTTAATCCTGATGGACAGCTCAGAGTTCCCATGGAAAGAAAATACCTCTTGTGAAGTATAAATAGCATGGTAAGTCTTCTAGAGTGTGGTTCCATCTGTTTTTATTTCCTTTCTAACCGGAAACATGTTCATGAAATCAGATTCTCAGTGTTGGTAAGACACTAAGTTATTAAGAAGATGGTGTTCTTGTAGTTTTGATAGCCTGAGGGTATGAGACAGATAAAGTTTTATTAGGTCCACTGATCTAGCTAGAACTAAATAGATCCTATAAAAAGCCTAAAGCTTTTCTGGTTTTTCCTGGCTGTCATTTGGTCTTACATAAGCCATTAAATCTCCCTACTCTGAGCTATTAAGAATAACCATTGTCAGCTTCGAATAAAGGGTTTAACTGGCTTCAAAACTTTTTAAAATCCACTTGGGAATATTCTTATGATACTTTTAATTGCTTCTTTCCTACTGAGATACGAACAATCCTAATGAATTGGTGTTGTGGTTTTGTGTTACCTTGCCAATACTTTGCTGTGGCTGCGCATTGAGCAAATGCCTAAGCACCATGACAGCCCAACACTGGGGCCTGATCCAGTTATTCTCAGTAGAGAAATCCATCCACAGCCTGTAGAGCATTTTGCATGAATGCAATTTGCTTTCTTTTGAACTGACTCCAGAGCACGTGTGGGGAGTTATCTGAACCTAGAGGATGACACATTACCTAATCCGGTTACCATGCTGGTCTCTAGGGAGAGATGGCTTGTATGTGGAAATGATCTGCAGATTTCAGTTTGTCTCAGCATGGCTATAATGTATCGGTCTGTGTCTTTGGTGAAGAAATAGCTTGAACTGTGAGCACACACAGCTGGCAGATAATTGGGCGTGTGTGTATGAGAACCTCTGGAGCTGAACTTTTGAACTCTGAAGCAGAAGCCTGCTGCTTGCTCGCTGCTGTTGGTATGGGTCAGTTGTAAATTTTGATGGTATGTGGGCTATAAAGTAGTGGCACGTCCCAAGTCCTCCAATTAATGATCCAAAACCTAAAATTAATAAACAGGAATGAGAAAGAACCAAGAATGAGAAGGCTGATCTGCATTACGCTGTGTCCTGGTTTAGACTGGGAGAAACAGGCTTGGGTGCTGGACAGAAGATGAAGCCAAAAAGGGGCTTTCTATAAAAAAGTGATCTTGAAAAGAAAGGCACCTGGGAAGAAAGTGGTGAAGATTCTGACTGAAGTACAAATCCTGGAAGTGGGGGTAGGACCTGTAAATCAGTGAATTGCATGGAGACAAATTCTTGAGGATGTGCAGGGACCTCAGCCAGTCATGCCTGAGGCTGGTGGCTGCAAACAGGTGCACAGCAAAAACTAAAAGAACTTTCTGCCTGACTTGATAAGGCTAGTGATGATCTTCCTCTGGGGAGGGGTAGTCAAGACTCAGTGAATGTCTAAAGCTTGGAAGAGAGGAAGTGAATGCATGTGAGATAACCTGGCTGAGTGAAATCTCTCACATCTTTGGTTCTTAAATATACCACAGTATCCAGTTCCACCACTTCTTATTGTTTGCTCTGTTTTGCCGAGGGCTGTCTGCTACATCTCATGTGTGGTGGGGAAGAAGTGGTCCTCTTTCATGGAATGAAGACAGGCACCATCCAGGCTTGGCGTCTATTCTTGTGGTTGTGATATTTTTAAGAAAGCAAATAAATCCAGTTAATTTTAATGTCTGGGCAACATAATTAACAGTTCAAAGGGGAGCAGCCTCTGTTTTCCAAATAGTTAACATTGTAATTGCATCTCCACCAGAGCCTAACAAAGTTTGTGGAGCTTCCCTTCTGCTAGGACTGTTACCAAGCTGTTAACTGGCACAAACACTGTTCCTTGCAATGGAAACATTTATTCACAGAATGAGACAAAACACAAGGCCCTCAGCGTTTTTGGAGAGCTATTCAGTATTGCTCATCAGGGAGGAATTTAAAGTGGGATGCTGGAGAAGAGGCAAAGCAAAAGAATGCATTGAGGTAGCTTCTTCAAACTCCTTTAGTTTTTATGGTAGGACTCTGATTTTCAAAAAGTTGAGGATCTTTGGAAATATTAAGTTGCACCCTAATGTATGGGAGGGAAAACCCCCAAATTTTCCTGTACACAGGCAATTATCAGGACAACCTGGAAGTCTTTTAAATCACTCCACAACAACTGCAAAGCACAACCCACTGTGCCTGCTGCGCAGAAATACACTTACAAACTGTTTATCTGTATCTAAGCATGCCAGAAAGGCTGAGGCCAGGGCCCAGCTGAGTTGTATTGTTACCGTTCAGAAGAGCAGGATTCATGAAGTTGCTGTACACAAGATCAGTGGCACCACTGGGAACAAGGGGATAACATGGGCAGTTTACTTCTCCCTTGGCTTAGCTGCAGTCAGGTTTGACCTGTCCTTGCCACTGTGATACAACAGAATATTTGTCATAGGTGGCAGGTTTTGCTGCAATCACCTTTTTCAAGCAATTCTTCATCCAGAGCTATGTACTTTGGACAGTAATAGAGGAAAGTATTAAGGCCTGACATTTAATGTTAGAATAAAGTTAGAATAAAATAACGCAGCTTCTAGCGCTGCTAATTAGAGTTTAGATGCAGATGCAAACCCCTTTTGGATCCTGTGCAAGGTTGAATACTGAAGCATAACTTACTGCTGGCAACCATCCCTCGGGTTTTGGCCTTTGTTGAAGGTCACAGTGAGATAAGTGGCTGTTGCAGAAGATTGGTATTGGTTAGAAATGGTTAGAATGTGCAGCACATTCATCACTAGATTTCAAAATCTTTACGGAAGTGGATCTGCCATATTTCCCTCCCCGTTTTCTCTCCACTAAAAATAGAAGCAGGGATGCAGTTCACTGGATTGGCCACATTTCTGCAGTCAGCCAGCAACAAAACCAACATGGTAATCAGGGTCTTGAATTTTAATAGGTTATTTGCTTCACATACAGTTCAAGAAATGGAAACCTTCTTAATAGGTTATTTTTCAACCTCTCCCTTTTGATGGCAACTTCTTCAAAATACCTCTCTTAGACCTCTTGCCTCCTTTAATTATGGCTTATCTCTGATATCTGGCACAGTTTAGTTAGGGCTGTGCTTGAATCTCCATACTGTAATTCTGTCATGGATACAGCTACCTCTCTGCCCCATACCTTAGCTGGGTTACCCCCATTTTTTTGGCTCAAATGGCAGTGACTTGGACAAGCATTCTCAGCAGTGTCCTGAGCTTCCAGGTCTACCTGGCTCTGCTTGGAGCTCTGTGTTGGTATTTGCTGGCCATGCAGCAGGCTGGTTTGCTTTCAAGACCAAACTTGTGACAGCTTTCAGGTGTCATTGTAGACATCTGCTTCTGCTGCTTTCCTGCTAGCCTGATCTTTGACTTTCTAGACAAAGGAGTCAAAGGAGCATTAATCCATCAGGTTTTCAAGGGAACATTTGATTTGATGCCTCTCTACAAACTGATAGATATCAGGGAAAATGGAAAGAGAAACTGAAAAATCTCCGAAGTGGGCAAGCACTAGGATGAAGGACATGTCACAAAGTGTGGCACATCAAAGAGAAACATAAGTCTAGCTGGAGTTTACTGGGAGAATTCATCAATTAGTGTATTTCTGATCTTGTTTATCACATTCATTAGCGACCTTGACATAAAAATTAGACTGTGTTAATGAAATTTCCTGATGCCATTCCACTGGGAGACAAATCAGAACTCCAACCTATCTTAGTGGTGTAATTTAAAACTCATGTGTGCTTTCTGAACGTGTATTTTTGTCTCTGCTTTTTAAAATTTCAGTGGTTAAAAAACCCCAACCTGTTCCTTGTGCACCTCCCTTTTTTCTTTCACTGTACACATTAAAGGTTTAGTTTGGTCCAACTACTTGAAAAATTTATTATTTTTAGGGTGTCTGTCAAGTAGGTATTCATTAATTTCTCCTGCCAAAACCCAAATGAATAATGTAACTTGATGCAAAAGCTGCAAATGAGGGTTACAGATAATTATTCATTTTCAAGACTTTGGCTATGAATCATTTCTACTGTGCAATATAACTTCTTATGTAGCACTACCAGTTTCATATTCCTTTGTTTCTGATGTAAATAATTTTCTGTAATATAAAATGCGAGAGGGAACATGTTTGCATTGAACACAGGTAAGTATGACTAAAAGAAATTAAACCTTTTAAAACAAGAGTTATAGGGGCATCTAAGTGGCAATTAGAATCCTTTAAAAATTCATTCAGATTTAGTGAAATGTTACTGGCAATGATTCATAAAAGTAATTGCCCTGTGCACATGAAAAATTTAAATGTGGTAATTTAGTAATGAATCTGAGCTGTCAAAAGCCATTTTATGGGTAATCAGACATTCCTGAAGGAACAGCAGTGACTGAAGAAAATTGAAAAATAACTTTGTGGGAGCAAAATTATCTGAAATAAGTTTGTGGTGTTTTTTGTTTTTTTTCCCCTCTGAAAGCAAACAAAGACCCCTATGGTTTTTAGAAATGTAGTACACTGTAAGTCGATAAGGGCAACCACTGGAAGCAAATAAAGAATCAGTTGTGTTTTTATTATTGATTCAGATTAGTCGTTTCAAGTAGCGGTCTTTGAGAAGTATTTCTAAATTTCCAGATACTCTATGTGCGGATTCATTATCCAGCCCCCACGAAGGGGAAGCAGGAACTCTCCATTACAGCTTGCAAATCACTTTGTCAGTTCTGAAAGGAAAAGCTCAGTTCGCTTTTCATTTTATTGGGATGAAACTGCTGACTGTACTGGATTTAGATTCGGTTTCCTGTAGAGTTAGGGAGGGTAGAGCTGCCGGCGTGTTGTTGCAGGGCACGTTAGGGACATTTGTAAACTTTAGCTGATGCAAAGGAAAGTCAATGCAGAGCGTTGCCTTTGGATGCTGTAGCAGTTCACTCCCACTTTGCAGGTGTTAATGATCTGAAATTGGACAAGAGCTCTTTTAAATCTCTTAAATCTCTTATACCCCATGTCTCTAAATCGCTGTAGGGAGAAGATCTCTTTGTTTGTTTCAGTTGTGTTTTTTGCTGTTGCTTTTGCTCTTGTCTAGGTATTTCTGGGGGATTTTGAGACTGTAAGAGTGTTTGGAAAGAAAACTTTTCCAAAGATCAAATCCAATTACGACTGCTTCTCTGTTCAAATACCCTTTTGCTAGAACTGATTTGCCAACTGATCTAGTCTTAAAGATTAGTTTTGGTTTTTTAATCTTCTCCAGTGTTAGAATACTATAAGGAGACACTCTTGTATTCTAATTTATAAAGTGATTGTTTAAAAATACTGATCTTGGGTAGTATTTCAAGTATTGAAATAAATACCATTAAATGTCAATTTTACTTTTTGTTGTTTATGCAAGTGGTATTAATTTTCCTGATTTCTGTTGTTTACTAAGTTTATTGAATGCTAAAAGGGTTCAGTTCAGCTCATATTTTTGGTCAGCTTTAATTTATGATGTAGTGGAAGGATGTTTTCAAAAGAAAACAAGGAGAACTTAAAACATATTTCTGTTGAAATTTCTTTTTATCACAATCTGTGCTCTCTTTATTTGCTATAAAGCTTAAACATGGGCTTAAATTAACATGGCAGGTTCTGTTTAGTGCTTGTGAGAATGAATATAAAATATTTTGGAAAATTTCTACGATAAAAAATCATTAGACATAATTAGCAAAATAATACCTCTCATGAGAAACAATAAGATGAAATATATATCCTGGCAAGAAACATCTCACTCCAGTGTCAAGGTTTTTAAATATCTCTTTTCCCCATAGGTCATTTAGAAGATAGATCACCACTTGGAAGGAGCCACTATATCGAGTCCGTGTTCTTACTCTGCACTCTGGAACAGGGCCCTGCTCTTCTGTCCCAGCTATCTGGTAAGTCTTACCCCAGGGAAGAAAATGAGAGAAAGCACCTTGAAGATAGTTCTTTTTCATCTATAGCTGTAGTGTTTGGCCCTTTTAAGGTTTGCAGAGCTATAAAACATTTGATTATCCCAAGGGTGAGGGAGGAACTGAAGGACATCTCTTGATTTTGGTGAAGAACTGAGGAGAGAGAACAGTGAAACAAAAAGGTTATTTGTAGAGCGTACTTGCCAAATCAAAACCCAAACGTTAATTACATCTGTGTACACTGTAGCCATGTTTTGTAAAGATTTAAATGCAGTATCACCTTCTCATTTGACTTGTTAGCATTTTGCCTTTTATCTGCAAAACTTGGCACATGACTATGAGTAAAAGCATGGATTGAGGCTGAAAACCACTCAAGGATGTGGTCTCATTTAACATAGCATTTTTAAATCTGTTGTGGTTCAGTCTGCTTGTGAGGCATTCACTGATGGTCAGATTGTGTTGTGTCCTAAGACTGCTATGGTCAGATAGGAAGATTCAGTATCCAAAGGGCAGAAGCGTTTTGGGCTATATGGGAACTGAAGGGTTACTCTTGGTGTAATTGTTGTGTTTGGGGTTTGATTTCTGTCTGTTTAGGCAGAATGGTCAGCACTAGCACTTTACAAATCCAGCTGAACTTCATAAATAGTCCTCTCACTTCAGGAAAGACACCAAGGAACTCTTGCTGTGCTTGAATTTCTGTTTCTTTAAGACAGTCTTTATGTGGGTCAGGGTTGAAGTTATTGCTCAGAGCACTGCACTTCCCTTTCATTGCTGCTGGATTGACATAGACAGATTTTCCAGTTTCTAGCCTTTAAATACTGCAAAACAGTGGTGCCCTTTAGGATTTCTCTAAGGTCTGGCAGCAACCTATGTTGCTACTTTCGGTCCGTGTAAAGGGAGTTCAAAAGGCAACTTCTGGCTACAGACTTAGGCCTTTCGTTTTTTCACCCTTGTCTGTCAATACCCCATTGCTTCAGTAGGTTGCTCTTTGACCTCCCATCTCACCTCCATCTCCACTATTCATTTTGGTCACTTGAAATCTAGTCCCAGTTATTGATACAATGCTGGGCAGAAAATGCCTCGTGGCGCCCTGGATGGCAACACTCACACCTGTGCTTACAGCATGAATTCCTGCGTGCAGGTGTTCAGGTAAGAAGGATGGGAGGAGACCCATGTATTGTGTCCTCCCTTGGACACTGGTGGCTAAATGGGGATCATGGGGAGTCACAGAGCCCTGAAACCATAGAAAATAGAACCCTCCCCACTAGACACTCCAGTCAAGGTCTGAGCTTTAATGGTCTGCAAATTCCCTTTCTTTTCTATGTTGTCTGAATAGCAGGGTGTTCTTTTACAGTAGAAGGATGCACTTTCTATCCCATGGCTGTTTGCTCTTCAGTCACTGCTGACTGGAAAATTGTCAGGGCATTGGAAAGTGTGCCAGCTTTCCTAAAGCTCACCCAGGTATGTGCCCTGATTTTTATGAGCAAATAGTCAATGCAGTTTTCAGACTCAATTTATTCTACAGTAAGGGCCAAATGAATGCTGTTCAAAATTGAAGCTGCTTTGTGTTGCTTTCCTCAGAGAAATGCATCTGTTCTGGGTTGGGGTTTTTAACGCCGTTGGCACATTTGTTTGTGTTGCATAGGGAACTGGGTATGTTACGAAGCTAAATCTTTCCTGCCGAGCAGCAGCTCTGGCTCAGCTTTGGTGGTTATTTAAAATCTCAGAAGAGAATCATCAGCTGCTCCACTTGTACATTCAAACACACAAGGTGATATGCTAATTGGGCTTTCATTAGTGCCTGACTGACGTCACCAGCAGAGTAGAAAGGGGGCTAAGCAGATGAAGTACTTTTCCACCGCTGAGCTCGCAATGACGCAGCTAAGTGCTATAGCTTTTTCTTTCTTTTTCTTGTTTTTTTTTTTTTTTTCTTCTTCTTTTAATTTGGAGCAGTTCTAATTTTCTGTGTGACTGCATCTGTGTACTGTAGCATTCAAATATTGCCCTGGTGTATTACACTCAGAGCTGAGCTTTTTATGAAAAGGGGGAACAGAGGCTGTGAAATTCCTTTTTTTTTTTTTCTTTTTCTTTTTCTTTAGTGTTATTACTGTGTGGGATAAGTTCAACTACATTAGTTGAGTAAAATTTCATGATGTGACTCATCAGTGCTGTTCACGTATGAGTACATATCTGCATATTTAGGCAGTCTGTCTCCTCTGAGAAACATAGACACCATGGTGAAATAAACAGCTGCATGTCATTTAACGAGCAAGTGAGAGGCACAGCCCCTCTTTTCCAGGAGGATGTCCACCGTGTGAGCTCAAGTAGAAAGTGTAGCTGAATTGAAACAGAATCTGTTCTTTTCCCTGAGTCAGAGCTGCCAGTAGAAACCTTTGCAAACTGAGAAGCTTTTGCATAGCAAACAGCTTTAGCAATTGAGTACATGAAGGATCTCTATCACGTCGTGGGGTGTGGTGCTGCATCAGAAGTCCACAGAACTGTGCTCAATTCCTATTCTCACCTCCAGAGGTGAAACACTTGGTCTCTTTGTGCCTCAGGTACCCCTTCACCTGTACAACATGGACAATATCTTCCTTTATAAGAGATTTTGCAAGTCTAAGATGAGCTAAATCTGCATTTTCAGGAATTAAACCAATGCATTTTGGTCCTGGTAATTATTAAATGTAGCTTAAGAAGGAGTAGATTTGCTTGATAGGAAACCATTTTTACTCGGCTCTAAATGAAATAAATTGATACTTACTAAATACAGTTGCTATTCCAAGTGGAGGGTTGTGACTGGGAGAAGTATTTAAATATTTTTGTCATGTAATAAATTAAGCATAATAAAAAGAATAAAGACAGACGAGAACTCTGACGTTGAAAAGGCCGTAGCAATACCACTGGGATTGTTTCTTTTTAAAATCAGAAATTGAGAGTGCAGGACTATTTATTGCTCTAACTTCTAAAAACAGTGACAGCAGGGACCTTGTTAATCTGGGACACATATTTCAGTGACTAGAAACCTATTGTAATCACAATTACAGAGATACAATCTCAGGCTTTGGTCCATATGTCTGTCTTAAAGAGCGTTATTAATGCCATTGGTTTGCATCCAGCTTGCAGACAAAGATACTTAGCTAAATATTTTCTTTCTATATCTGTCATTAGCTGGGGTGCATAGACAAAGTGGCTGGGACTATCTTGTTCCTTAGTTCAATTATTAGACCCCTATTGTTTCTCAAGTATAAAAAAATCTGCCAACAGAGGATGAAAAATATTCCAGAGCCTGTCAGTGGGGTGAACAAATGAAATCTATCATGAATTTAAATGCAGCCATGTATTATAACATCCTGCCTTCTACTGGACCTTTTTCTTATATTTTTTTGAAACCTATGGACAAGGACAAATCCAAGGAGTTACTGAATTCTTTGTCATGAGCTCCTATTGCAGTTCATTTACTTCTCATCTGTCTTGCTGGGGAAGAACTAGGTAAGGTCTTTATTGAGGAAACATGCACGGTGGGGGTGCAATTTACAACTCCTTCCACTCTTCCAAGGAGAAAAAACATCCCTGGGAAATGACTGAAGGAACCAAGCCCAGTGGTTCTGCTGTGATTATGCACAGTAGTAGCAGCAGACAGTCCGCTTGCAGATATTGTGTTTGCTCCATTTCTGCCTGGGAGCTGTTCAGGAATTGCCTGATGATGGCTATCCCCAGGGTATTTAGAGTCCCTCGAGACATGACTCTTTGTTGGGACTGTAGTCTCAATTTTCTGGGACCTGTGAAGGTAAACACGGGTCTGTAACAGAAATATGTAGAAATAGAAATAGACATGCAGGAAAATAGTCCCAGAGAGCAGTAAGGCATTTTACTTTTTATAAATGTAATTATTCCCAGGAGAAGCAAAAATTCCTGTTAATGAAGATGATCTTCCTCGGTAATCCCTTTTTCTCATAAAACCAGAGACTGTTAAAAGGGAATGGGTGATGTGGCCCAGAAGCAGCTTGTTTGCCCACCAGATGGAGCTAAAAAATTCTATCCAGTCTGGGAGCTGGCGAGTACTCTGTGATTTCCTAACGTAGGTCCTGCAGGGTGGTCAACGCAAAGGTGTATTGCCCAGGTTGTGACCCTCACTGCAGCTCCCTGCCTGGGGGCAAGGGCAGCCAGGCTGTGCTCTCCCAGGAGCTGCTGCAGGGTCCCAGATGTTCCAGGTGCCTGTGTTTGCTCTGCTGTGCTTTAGTACATCAGTGTTTCCATGTCAGTTCATGCTCTTTCTTTCCTGATAACACTGTTATTAGCAATAAAGTTTGCGAAGGGAATAGACAATGGGAGGTCCTTAGTACAGCAGAGGAGAGGTGCTGTGTCAAGGGTGTTGGTGGCACCAAGTCTTGTGGGAAGGCCTTCAGAAACTTTCAGAGGTACCTTTGAAACTGCATTTGAAAAGGTAGTTTACAGAGACCTTGGTGGACTTTTTGAGGTGTGCTGTGTTTCCTCCGAGGACACAGCAAACCTCACTGCGTGTCTTGCTTAAGGGGCACCTTGGGAACTAAGAGCCAGAGTCCCCCCAAGATGAGCACCACCTTTCTTTAAAAAGAACCTACTACTAATGGTTTATACCCAAAGCTTAGGAACTGTGGTAGTCCTTGTGCACTCCTCTGGGTGAGTGCTTCTAAAAGCTGACAGCCAGGTGCAAACACACGTGAAGAGGAGTTTATTTAAAATAAAGATTAAATGCTGGGGGAAAGGAGGGCAAAGGTAATTACACCAAGCAGCCAGGTATTTAACTTCTTTAGCTCTTTTTTCCTTTAAATTTTCGTGGCTGTTTACCTTATTTGTATGAAGAATGTTATTCTTGCTCAGTGGTGTCGTGATTATTGGTTACATCAGGTGCTTGTTACAACGAGGCTTTTAAAGCCTTTGGTTCTCACATTTTTAGGGTTAAAATGGAGTGGAGAGAATGGTTTAATTGGAAAAAAAATTGGTTTTCTAATTAAAATTACTTGTCAAAGTAATTTTGACAAATCTGCTTATTAGTGAAGAAAATAATACAAATGGCTAAAGCACTGCAGATAAGGAAATATAACAAGCAAGAAAGCAGTTTCTGTACTGTTTTATTGGAGAGTTCAATTAGTTTAAACAGGAGCGAAGTAGTAGAGTAGTAGGAGGACTTAATTCACCTATGCTTGAGGTGAATTAAAACAGGTAAATTAGGTTCTGTCTCCTAAAAATCCTACTTAGAACTCCTGGAGTAGATGTCTTGTTTAGAGACTTTGTTCTAGAAGCAAATTTTTTTTCTTTTTAATCTCAATAAAGAAATCTGCCTCTAGTAAGAGGACCTGGGCATTTTTATCTGCATTCAAAGAGATGGCTTAATTAGCCATAACAGAGATTGAGTGGAACATATCTCATGGCTGAACAATGCTATGAAAGGAAGCAGCATGCAGGTGGAGGAGGTGAGGGAGCCTGTGGGGTTGTTCACAGAGATACAGTGTGCTGGGAGTTGGGCCAGCAGGAAGTTCTCTATTGGTAGCTTGCAAAACAGAATTAAACTTCTATTCGAGCAACAAGCTGATATCAGAGAGAACCATTTAATATTTCCCACCCCCTTGGATTTAATTTTTAAATAATTCTAAGCAATGATCAGGCAGATGCTACAGCTAGCCTTGGTGAGAATGGCTAACAGCTCAGGTTAAAACAGTGAATTAATAAGTTGGGGCTGTTGAAGTGTTGAAAGGAGAATGGCTAACTTGGTTAAAATGCACCAGAAGTTGCTTCTCGGACCTAATCAAGGACGGGTGAGGTTCCAAAGAGCGTCAGCATTTGTAATAGCTTTGAAAATGGAAGCAGTGGGTTGGAGGGAAAAGCAAAGATCTTCAGTTTTTAGAAGAACCATGGATTGAAAAGTTTTAAACATTGTCTTGAATACAACGAGGTGTTAATACCACCAAATGTGTTAAACCTTGACAAGAGTCTTAATTTCTTTCCACATTAGGACAGCAGACCGTTTCAATAAGGAAGTGGCAATTTGTATCTTCACTGCAGGAGGGCTTCTTGATACTATTTTGGATGTGATTGTGGTACACTAAATAAAGACACACAAAATGAGAGTACTGCTGTGGGGAGAGTCTTGAAAAGGAGTTACCTGTGATTGTCTGTCAAACAGGAACTACACAGTGTGTGGCATTCCTTGGAAAGGTGTGGTGGGTCTACTGCCTGTGAGTTGAAAGAGCAATAATTTGTGCAAGGAGCTGGAAAATGTATGTGCTACTTTTCTAGGCCATGCTCAGCTGGAAAGGCTGCAAGCATTTGGATGAAAGGATTAACATTCAAAAGAATCTTGACAATTAGAAGAACTCATTTGAATTAAGTGGGATTCAGTTCAAGGACAGGCACAGAGTCCTATGACAAGGTATAAATTATGTGTGAGATTAAAAGATGAATGAGCGGCCGGCTGGCAGTGTCTCAAAGAGGGATGTGGAGTTATGGTGAACAACAACAACAAACTTGAGGCTATCACAGTGGTGCAAGGTGCCATAAACAAGACCCTATCCTGCAGAACATCAGAAACAACCTTCTTGCTGGGGCTGGCACTGGTACATCTGCAGCTGGAGCATTTTGCCTTGTTTTGGGCCCCACACGGAGGCTTGGAGGGAGTGAAGATCAGAGCCCTGGAGAATACAGGCAGTGAGGAAAGGTTGGAAGGATTAGTCTGTTTGATCCAGAGACAAGATAGCTATGTAGCTGTGAGAGTTTATAAAATACAGTAAAGTGGCTGCCTGGGAAGGAGGTGTGCTCTGTGTGTGGTACAGATAGCGCAAGAAGTGGTGGGCTTAAACTGAAGGAAAACTGTGTTAGACAGTGGGAAAAGTTTTCCAACAGCTTGCCTACATAAACAACTGACATAAAGGTTTTTAAGAACAGGGTAAATGAGTTTGTGAGAAAAAAGTTATAGATGCCCTTGCTATTGGAATGGGTCAGAGAATGTGTAAGACTGCCCTTGATGTTCTTGCTTAACTTGTTTTCTGGAGGTGTCCTACACAAGAACCACAGTTGTCTGTCTGGGCACCATAGGCACATATGAACACCTAGTTCTGTGTTTTGTTTTGGTAAAAAAAACCAGTAGTGACTAGAAAATGGGAAGCACCTGCTGGTCCTAAACTGGTAGGAGTCATTCAACCCTACTGCAAAACTCATCCTAGTTAAAGGGCAGGTGAGACAAGGAAGAGAATGAGACTTTCTCCTGCTGATAGGTGGCCTGTGCAAGAGCCAACTCATTCTGCCAGTCTCTTTGTTTCTGTTGTCATGGTTGTTAGGTGGTGTTTTTTTTTTTTTTTTCCCCTCCTTTTTAGAGAGCCTTAATCTGGGTGTTGCTTTGCAGGGTCAGCTGCACAGTTCTGCTGGGCACTGTGCATGCCACGTGACAAAGCAAGCTGAAAGCAAGGGCCCAATGTGCATTACATGAAACTTCAGGTCAAAACGTGTCTGTGTGTGCTGGATTTCTAAATCAGACCAAAATTCTGTATTATTGTTGAAGAAGCAAAGTGTTCTATAGTTATGCAATAGATCTCACCTTGGTTGTAATTACATGGATCAGCTTCAGAGTCTAATTAAGTAGTTCCTTAAGATTCTTGTAGATGAGATGCTAACAATTACAAAGCTCTGATAAAAGTAAATAGTCATCTAACTAACTAGAATTACATATTCCAGACTATACCTTTTTTATAGCTGACCTGTTGTACTCTGTGTTGAGAGAATTTAGTAATTTCTGAGAGAGTAGTTGAAACTGCCACCCTTATTATTGCTGGACCCTACCAGTAACTTTTTATTCTGTGTACTTTGACAGAAATTTGTCTTTTTTTTTTCTTTTTTTTAAATGAAGTACAAACAGTGGAAGCAGTGTATTTATAAGGGGAAGTTGAGTATATTTAATAATTGGAGTAGTCTGAGAATCTTGGATTAAAAGTACCACAGATGCTAAGGAAGCCAATTTTCCTCCTCCTGATTCCAGGGTAGCATCATCCTGCTTCCTGTTTTCTGTATCCTGTGTCTCAAGGGAAAGAAAAATGATGGCGGGTGTCCCAGGTAGATGGTCTGGTAAATGCAGAATGATTTAAATTTAAAGAAGTGACTCACCGTGTTTCTTTTGCTGGGGCCATCATCTTGGATTGGTCTTTTGGATTTCATACTTGCTTGCTAAGAGAAAACCACCCTTGTGCAGCAGAAAGCAAAGAAATTAAGTTTTATTTTTTTATTTTTTTAATCTATTGCATATAGTTTATGAAAAAACATTAAAGTGCTAAAAATATTGCCAATAGACCTTTGATGTGTAATCAAACCACTCTTCTTCTTCTGATACTAGTTCATCAGTCTAAATAATTACATTGTTTTTGATGGTGACAAACAGAGTGGAAACAAAAGACTGTTTTGTTTTGAAGGATGACTGCAATTACAGAGTGAAGTTGGAAGTGTATAAAAATCAGGGAGATGGAGAGATTTTGTCTTTGGTTCCCACTGGAACCAATTTTGTAGATTGTCAGTATTTCTCTGGTCAAGGAGGATGTAGATTTTCTTACAATATTTCAGGAAATTGACTTCTGGCATGGTTAAATCAATGGAAGTTGTGCCACTGACTTTATCAGAGTGCTACTAACTTTCAGGATATGAAAGGCATAGAAGGGGGAAAAGGGCAGCATGGAGATATGAAAAAAACTCCATCACATTTTATGGATCCCCCAAACTGTCTTTCTTATTTGCTCTCAGTTCTGCTTGTATGCACCCACAATTTTCAGTGCTGTTTTGTATATCCATATGACAGAAATGGCACGGTGTCAGGAAACAGAGTTGTCTTTATTATATAATATGTGCAGGAGCTACTGTGTCTGAAGTGAGTGAGTGAGAAGCACAGTTGTCTTTTTACATGTTTTTATGGGTCTTTCTTTGTGTTTAAAATGCAGCCTGTGTTATCACAGTGAGATAAAAGAGTTGCTAATTGCATGTGTTCTAGTGTGGCTTGGAATTGCTAACTAAACTGGACGATTTTAAACAAAATGCAGCAAAGGATTTGAAATTTAAATTGTGATGTGGAAAAAAATGTGGTGGGCTCCATTTCAAAAGGAATGGCTTAAATGAAGAAGTGGTTAGAAGCTGGGATTGGAGCTCGGGAGAGCTGGGTTTGGGTCCTGGCTCTGCTGCACACTGTTTGAGTGGCAAATTGCTTCCTACCTCACTCGTGCATCTCACCCTTTATTTTCACTTTATGCTCCTTGGCATAAGGAGTAAGTCCCATTGTGAAGATTTTGGTGTGGAGCACAGTGGGGGCTCCTCTCATCTGAGGGCTCTCCTCTGATTGCGAAGATAGTTTGGAGGATAAATGATGATAATACCCCGAGTGTCTGAAATTCTTTAAAGAACTCAACTAACTGATTGAGTGTTTTGGGCTTTCTGGAAAGATGTCATGGAAAAGAATTTTCCAGTGAATGAGAGTTGTATTTACCCTGCTTACCACCCAACTAAGCAAGCAAGAAGTATGAAAGAAAGGGGGCAGAAGTGAACTTGGACTGATTGACAGGAGCTACTGGAGAGTAAATGGCACTGTCCATCCCTGTGTGCCCTCAGCAACTTCTTGCACTGCTACTGAAAATGAGTGTCTCAGTCTCTTATCCTGAAATTATCCCTCAAACCTGGTTGAATAAAGAGTACAGATAGTGTTTTCTACCTTTGAAACTGCTTAGGGAAGGAAAGATAATATAAACTGTTTTGATAGGGTACAACCTAAAAGTGAGTAACTGAGAGGAAGAGCTGGGAGGACTTTCTTAGCCAAAACCTTGTTGTGTGCTGAGGGAATGCAAACAGTCTGTAATGACAAGCTGAAATCTACAATCACTTAAATGTCATCACTTCAAATAGGCCTAAATGGGGACATAAAATCATTCCCATTCCAGAACATGGAGAAGCTTTGAAGGATGGTATTAAATATGCATCCAATTTCAGTGCTTAGATATTTCTGTTTCCTGGCCCTATCCAAGATCCCAAGTGTGAATGTCCATCAGGTACAGACATTTTTATGTAAGTATTCTGGCTTGATTGTATATATAATCTCAATCTACCTTCACACAACAGTAGCAATGATGAAGGATCAATGCTCTAACTAACCCTCTTTTAGAACATTTCATGGTTGTGAATGATTTTTGTAAATCCATCTGATAATGTTTTTGGTGGTTTTAATTTTCTGGGGAATACAAGTAGATGGGAGAATAAACAGAACTGGTGTGAAGTCATCCACTTACTGAAACAGAGGTGGTGCAAATGTCTCCTGACATGCAGGTGGATGAAAATACTTCTTTCCCGGATCCTGTGACTAGACAGTATTTTTGAGATACCTACTGCATGCTGAATACTTAGATTGGTGTGTAGTACTCTGACGATTCACAATACCAACTCAAAAAAGAAAAAGAATCAAGATGGAGGTTAAAGAAGGCTCAAAACAATGGGTCAGAAAGGGACAGAAACTGCCAAATAAGTCAAGAGTGATAGGTACTTTTAAGAAAGCTCTAGATTTTAAATCTGCATCTCTTAAAACGGAACTATAATGAATATCAACACTTGCAAGTTTGTTTGTTTGTTGGGGTTTTTTGTGTGTTTGGTTTTTTGTTTTCTGTTTGTTTGGTTTTGGGTTTTTTCGGTGACAAAAGTATGTCCTACTGATTAAATAGATTTAATCCCACCTAGGGCTAGAGTGACAAGTCCAGTGAAAACCTGTTTTATTTTTATCATCTATGTGGTGAATTGATTCGGAGAATATTCCTCCTCCCTGCTCCTGGAGACCTGTCTAAGTATATGTGTTTTTTCTTCCAAAGAGAAGCTCTGAAATACAGGGCTTTTTTCAGTACAGGCACTTTCTTCACAGTTTTCTTTTGATCTCTTGATAAGATCAGTTTCATTGGTTAATCAGGTTGGGAAAAATCATGATGTGGAGAAATGCAGCAATCAAAAACAGATCTGCAGTAAGATTAAGGGCTTGGGAAGCAGTGCTGCTTACTGTACTGATAACCAAAAATCTTTTAATTCCCAGATTTAAACAAGATAAATGTTATAGCCACATCTGCCTCAGAAGTCTTTTTTCCAAACTGTGAACCAGAAACACTGTGTTGTTGGGCTGAAAATTAAAGTATTCTTATTATCAACAGCTTTGGTTTCATTATTGCATATTTATACTTTGACCCAACTTGCTATCTTATCAGAACAGCTGAAGGGCTAGTGCAAGGCAAGAGCACATTTTAATCTGAAGCTATGGCTTAAGAAATTTTTAACTTTATTAACTGATTACCAGCAAATCAGCCTGGTCACTGACGTACTCTGGAGTGTCAGAAAGGCTCAGTTTGAACATGTATGTGGCTGAGGGAGGTGCTGCTGCTCACGGTGCTTTCAGTTTGTCACACAACTTGTACAATCTGCTCAGTTGTACACCTCAGTCTGCCTTTGGCTACTGCTGAGTGGACAGTTAGCTTAAATGGGAATTGCAAATACATGGCATGTATTAGATTTTGTTCATGGTGAAATCTGGGAAAACATTTCATAGCCTGAGCTGCCTCTTCATTGTCCTCATTTTTTATCATCATCTTGACACATCTCAGTTCTGTGAGCCTCTGAGAGTATGGACCAAGATTTAATGCATGTTCCCCTCTCATGGCTCTCCAAGCTGTGTTCTCCTGTTTTAATTAAATACTTCATCTATGAGATTGAAAAATAATTATATCAGAAGAAAATAGCTTCCCCAGGGGTTCTTTCTGCTGCTGCCAATGCTTTGTAAGCCACCACTAGGAGAACAATGCCACGATGATGTATGGAGCTAATAGATCAGCATGATGAGATGGATCTGGAAAAGAGAGGATTGGATTTTTTAAGAATATTCGTCTTCCTACTTTCTGATTTCTAAGTTAATTTCTTTGTGAAGACCTGGCCAGTGTGGTCAAATTTATACAGGGCATTTAGGAGAACAAAATATTTCAAGTAGTTGAGTCCATTAGCATGATAGGTTCTTGTATAATTTTTTCCACAGCTATTGAGAAGGCTTGGGATCCTTTAACTCCATTCCCAGCAGTGGTAAAGTAACTTAGTATTATGGACTTACATTAATGCACATCATTTTAAGCTCATAATAGTTTGACTTCTGGAAATGGTACATGCCCTTCTAAGTGCTTATGAAAATGTGATGATAATTCTCACTAAAAATCAATAGGATTTAGAATTACAAAAGGCAAAGCAACTTCTGAAAATTATACATTACTGTTTCACACATTCAGGAAGCTATGGCTTGTTTGTCAACCTGGTCTCACTCTAAGAAGACCAGAAGTTTTTCTTTTTTTTTCTTGGAGGACTAGTCATATCATCCCTCATCTGTTGCCATGTTTGACACTTGAGGATGAAATGTGAACATCCAGTCAACACGTGCTTTTCATTTTCAGTAAAGTCTTATTTTAAACAAAGTAAGACAGTCTAGTTTGACCGCGTATTTTCTCGGATCACGTTCTTTTGCAGATCAGTGGGCCTTTGTCCACCATCAGAAATTTCCCAAGAAACACAGTACTCTTTTATCATTACTGTTGTATTTAAATGTGCCCCATAATTATTGATGATCTGGATGAAGGGGATTGAACATACCCTCAGTAAGTTCCTGGACAACATCACATTGGGTGGCAGTGTTGATCTACTTGGAGAGTGGGAAGACTCTGCGGAGGGATCTGGGTCAACAAGCCAAGGCCAATGGTATGAGGTTAAATGAGGGCAAGCACTGGGTCCTGAACCTGGGTCACAACAACCCCAGGTAGTGCTACAGGCTGGGGGCAGAGTGGCCTGGAGGTGCTGGTGAAGCAGCAGCTCAACATGAGCCAGCGTGTGCCCAGGTGGACAAGAAGGCCGGTGGCATCCTGTCATGTCCCAGGAATACTGTTGCCAGCAGGACCAGGGAAGTGATTCTTCCCCTGTACACAGCACTGGTGAGGCCACACCTTCAGTGCTGTGTCCTGTTCTGGGCCCCTCATTTCAGAGAGGACACTGAGGGGCTGGAGCATGTCCAGAGAAAGGCAACGAGACTGGTAAAGGGTCTGGAGCACAGGTCCCGTGAGTAGTGGCTGAGGGAGATGGAGTTGTTAAACTGGGAGAAAAGGAGGCTCAGGGGAGACCTTATCACTCTGCAGGTACCTGAAAGGAGGATGTAGTGAGATAGGGGTCAACCTCTTCTCCCAGTTGACAGGACAAGAGGAAATGATCTCAAGCTGTGCCATGAAAGGTTCAGATTGAATATCAGGAATTTCTTCACAGAAGTGGTTGTTAAGCATTGGAATGGGCTGGCCAGGGAGGTGGTGGAGTCACCATCCCTGGAGGTGTTCAAGAAAGGACTGGATGTGGCACTTAGTGTCATCGTCTAGTTGACAATGAGTCAAAGGTTGGACTCAATGATCTCAGAGGTTTTTTCCAACCTAAATGATTCTGTGGTTATACCTTTAGGGACTACCTGCACACCACATCATGCAAGTCCAGACTCCATTGCTTTGGTTGGCATGTCATTATTTGTTAAAGGCAAACTTGCTTTGTGTCTTCATACACTGGAGAGTGCCAGATGAAAGGGTGAGATTAAAGAAGGAGAGTCTTTAAGTGCATACACATGAAGATCTACAGAGCAAACGTAACTGTTGCTGACTCTATGGTATGCTGAAAACTCATGGGCAGAGGGCTTCCAATAAGGAAATAATGTAAAATACTTTTTGTCATTTATAGTGAGTTAATCAGTTAAGACGCTTTTCAAATTGACGATGCCCTTTTCGTGAGCTTTGAACTCAAATCCTGGAGCCTTAACAAATCTCACTGCAGGCAATAACAGCTTTGGAGAACAAACATGTCTTCATAGTAGATAAGATTAACTGATTAATTTAAGTCCATAAAACAAGGGTCCTGTTACTGTAAAAACTTGTCGTGGTTGATTTTTGAAGGTCACTGTCTGCTATGGCAACTGAGAAACCTTACTTCTGAAAGGAAGAATCGTAACTCAGCCAATGGGAAGAATACAAAGAGGCATAAAAAGCTGCACTGGCATTTGCTGAAGGTACCGGAAACACTTTTAGGGAGCATGTAAGATGGGCCCTTTTCCCCCATCTGCTCTGACTGGTTTATGTCTCAGGTTATGTTTACACTTGGCTTTTTTGTGTTGAAGTTGTGTTATTGCTCAAGATAAACCTGAAATAGCTGGTTAACCTGAGGCAATTGAAGTGTTTCTAAATATTTCTAAAGTATTTACTATTCATGGACAATCAGAAAACACAGTACTTTGTCATGCCAGGTTGGGATGGATTGCATTTAAGAGAGAGTCCACTGATACATCAAGACTGCTGTTGTATGTGTGTATGGGACTTTCATACCGGGATTTCCATCACATATTTTGCTCAGACTTCGCTTAGCATAATAGGAATGGAATCCTCACTTGAAAGATATGAAAAAAAGGGAAGACACTGCATCTGATGGCTTCACCTGGATCAGATCCCAGACAGAAACCATCAAGACTCGGGACACAGAGGCAGAGGAAACCGTATTGGGGTTCTCTGTTGCTGAATAATGTCTCTTTATTGTGATCACATTCATGCCCAGAACAGACTAAAATCTGAAAGGCTATAGCAAAATGATTACTATATATTATTTTAAAACAGGGTCAATAACACATTTTCCTTATGTTTGCCATCTGATCTAACTGCTCAGTTAAGGCTGTCACACTTGCATTTGTTAGGAACAATTCCCTATGTGAAAGCCCAGAGCTGGTACATAACCCAAACTCCATGTTGAAGTTCTCTGCTAAAAGCATTGTTCCTCTGGCAATTTACAGCATGTGATGGCTTCACAAGGTAGTGGCTCTATTTACAGTGTGTTACTCTGTATTATGTGCTGCCAGCCATCTGTAAAGTGCACTGCGGCTTGTTATCACCTGCTTATGGGCATTAAAAAGACTGATGGACCAGGTTCTCCTTTACAGAAAAGCCCCTTTATGTCACTCTGCCTAGTTTAAGGGGACTCTGAGCCGCAATTAATATGATCTATTCCTGCTTTATGGTCCATCTGCGCTTCCACCTTGTGTAAAGGACCCTAACATAAGTGAAAATAAGGTCATTGGGAATCTGGTCATGTTCAGCTAATGGGTGGACAAAGGATATCTGAAGAATATTAATAGTAATGCACTGGTCTTTCCACTGCCGCGAGTACCACCAGCCCTTAAATTTGTAATCTGCCTGTGATGCAGATGAGGAGCACAGCACACAGAAGGAATAGGTGATGTGCCTGCCGTAGATCAGAGCCTGGGTCCTGTCGCCAAAACCAAGCAGAAAGATTTAATTGAGGACTGAGGTGTGTGTGCAGAAGGCAGAATTTTCTGAGTAGAAAGCATATTTTTTTTTTCCTCCCGAATTCCCTTCAGAGGGGAGTAAATCTGATCAGAGTGTGCTATGGGACCATCAGAGACCATTTGTCTGCCTCTTGTTCTTTCCTGGCACTGCAGCCTCTGGTGCCCTGGAAACAGGGGACAGTCTGTATGGCTTTTTGCACTGGAAATGTTAGGGTCCCAAAGCCTGACCTCCCAAACAGTGGAGAGTGTAGGGGCTGTCAGAAATTTGCTAGCAAACTAGGTTTTTGAAGGGAAATTGTCTGTCAGCTATGACTGCTTTGGAAAAACCAGTCAATTTCTGCAAAAAATTCATTAATTTGCTGAAATCAGTCAAAATGAGAAGTTACTCAAATTATCCTATTGGCGCAGCTCTCAGCACTCACTTCCTAGACTTAATCACCCAAGAGTACTTCTTCTCTGTGTCTGATTCTCTTGCTTTTGGCTCCTACATGCACCAATGGGAAATGCTTCAGCAAATAACTGATTTTTTTCCTGTCAGATGCTTCTTTATTTCCTTTATTAGGTTGTTTCTGCATTGCCAAATTTTAGCACGCACTGATCATCACTCTATCATATCCCTCAGCTGCAGGGAACAAAATCTGCACTGTACTAAGACAAGAAGGTTGTAAATGAAATGCATTGGCTTGTCTGGAAATTTTGTCACATACCTTGATGATTGTGACTCTTGGGGGATGACAGCCCTGTAAGTGGTGTAAAAACACTGGCACTTAACTGTGCACTCACATGGAGTCTTCCCTGCAATGCTGCTGATAGATCTCAGTGTGCTCTGCAATGCTTCACACAGGAGAGCACGGTCAGGGAACGGGGCAATAGTAATGTGAGCATTTTTGGTGTTTGTTTTCAAGAAGTTCAAAGCCAGATCTGAAGCATCAGGGGGCAGAACCAGCTAACCCTGGCTGGGGAATGTCTCCATGGCCACGCTGCCTCTGCGTGCCTCATTTCTGCTCTGCCCTATCTGGGGTGCAAGTGTTGTGTGTCCAAAAGTAAGGGGAGTATGTGTAGAGAGAGAGGAAAAGGACAGGGCAAACAAGAGGAATGCACAGAATGAAGCACCACGGAACCTCATTTTTTTTCTTGTCTTTCTGTTAGTGGGGTAAGTTAAAGCTGCCTATTCACACCACACCTCTGTCCTCAAACGTTTTAACTTACGCCAGGGCTGTAGAATAGAAGGTGATCCAATATTTTCCCTTGTTGCACTTGAGATGCTCTAATTAGTATGTTTATTGCCATTTATACTCAAGGCCGAAGAGAGATTGGAGAATATCTGTCTGGAAACATCTGTTTTGAAATAAAAGCATTCTTCTTCTACAGCAGCCTGTGGTGAACTCTATTAAGAGTGGAATAGAATAAAACTTTTCATGACACACATTTGGGGATACCTGGGTCTCAGCAGCAGTTGAAGAGACAAATCAAATGTTTGCAGGGATTGGGAAAGGAATAGAAAGCAAAATTGAAAATGTCACTATGCCACTGTATAGATCTATGATTCACACACACACTTTGATTACTGTGTGCTGTTCCTCTCATTTCTAAAGGGTACATTAAAGCTGGAAAAGGTTCAGAGAAGGTCAGCAAGTATGAAAGTGTTGCCATAGATATGAAATAGCTTGTGTGTGAAGAGTGACTCAGATGACTCTGTCTTTTGAGCGTGAGAGAAGAGATACATACATAGTGTCCGGACAACTGGGTAAGTTCCCGGTTCCTGCAGGTGATACAAGAAGCCAGATTCTGCCAGCCCTGGATGAAGTGGGGGTTTCTTTCTTCTCTGCTTCTGAGGTACCATAAGAAATTCTGGAGTACTGGGTTGGTGCTGTAGCAGCTGGTGTGCAGTTCATGTGTTTGTAGAACTCCTGTAAAAGTGCATGGTCTCCTATTGTTAGAACTTGTTCTTTGGCTGCTCAGGCAGGGAGGTTATGAATATGAACTGTGGACATGTCTAGAAGGTAACATGAGCATTAGTTTTTTCCCTTACAGTTCTTTTCCATTTTTTTTTTTTTGTTTTAAATTGTACTGATAAGTCCCCACAAGAAATTACACCTGTATGTGGCTAGTGTAAACTAAATGGAGGGTCAGTGAGGTGGAACATAAAGTCAATGGAGACAGGTATTTTTTTCTTCACTTTATAGATAGTATTGTCTCTTGTTCACAAGGGAGATTAGTTGATGCTGTAATCAGCAATGAACTCCTCATTCTACTACCAGTCTTTCACAGCAAAGATTTTCCTGTTTATTTCTCTTTTTATTATTATAAGCTACATTTTTCAGCTTATGACTTGGGATGTTGGAGTCTTCAAAGGCTCCTGACTGCTTTTGCATCATGGTCCGCCTCTTGCAAGTGCTGAGACTTTGCAGCTGCTCTTGAGTCCAGTGGGAGTTTTGTTGCCTGTCATTTCTGAAATTATGTTACTTCACAGAAGTTATGATGCCTTCTGCCACTGCATCATGCTCTGCTTCTAAAATTTCCCATGGGGAATGTGTGTAGTGGTTACCCACAAATATGCAAATGGTGTAGCAAACACCATCCATTTCTTCAGTGGTCTGGTTGTAGGGTGCTGGTCTCACATCCACTTGGGCCTTTGTTACAAACCAAGGAAATATCTTAATTTTCTCTCAGTTTGAAAGATACATCTGTATTTCAGAGAATGTGAGGGCAAATGTCTCTGTAAAAATAAATGGCATGGGAAAGGATACGTGCTCTCCCTTTAGTACCAATTTTTTGTGGAGTGATGCATAACACGTGCAGGTGGGGCAAATACAGCTCTCTTACCCCACAGCCTGTGGGACAGTTGTGTCAAAGATAGTGTCACTGTCAAGGATCCATTACAAGCTCAATGCTATGCTTAGATCCTGCTCCACCCTGCTATGGTCAAATAACAAGAGAAGCATCTTAGAAAGCAGAGAGTCCAACAAGACTGAAGGGCAACCAGTTCCAGTGCTGCCCCATTGATCCCTGTTGCTCTGAGTAGCAGCACAGCTTAGGGCACCACACCCCTGCCGTGGGGCAGAAACAGCAGCCTGCAGTGCCCTGAGTCCCTTATTTTGCTTTTGACAGAGCAGTCATCTCTCCTCCTGTCTGAAATAAATAGCTCTTGCTCTGATTAATAAACATCCAGTGAAGCCACCTGAATATTTAGGGGGAAATGCTATTTGCACTTCCACTCCCCCACCTCCATCCCTGCTGCTTAACAGCACCACTGAGCTGTGTCCTATCCTTCCCCTTCCCCATGTGTCTGAAATTGCTCTCTTTGGGTAGCTGAAGACTCCTCTCTCTTCTCACAGGATGAATAAAACATTACTGCCTTACGTCACAATGAAATCTGACTGGCTGTGCTTTTTTAATCTTCTGCTTATTTATTTACTTATCTGCAGCATGCGTCACTAATATCATTTAAATGCTGTATTAAAGACTGATGTTATGAAGTTAATTTTTTTCTTTTTTCCCTTTATTGTCTAGCTTCAGAATACTGCTGGGAAATAATGACAGCATGTATTTTGCTATTCAAGATGATGCCTACGTGGAAGTTTCTTGAATCTTATTTCACTATTTCTCTGATGCTCGAGGAATTTCTTACCTGCAGCCAGCGTGATAAAACTGAAAGAGTTACTGTTACAATGTATTAGATTAGGCAAGTGCATTATTGTAAACCAATGATGTTTTTTTGGTCAATAACTTCACTCTGGCCTCTAACGGAGTGGGTGAGTCTGTGCTTTCAGGCTTTGAAGTGCCAAACGTAATTGAAAAGGACAGTGTTTCCCTGAAAGAAACATTAAGTGCATTTTTGATACACTTTCTCCTCTTCCCTTTTGAGCTAATAGGAGGCTTTTGCATACAGTCTGTGAAGGGAACGGCTAGGATGAAGGATGACTAGACAGCCACCTACTTTTATATCCATGGAAGACACTAAATTTGTTGAGGGGAAATACTTTGTTTATATCTCTGTTGCAACCATTTAATCTCAGATGTGACAAATGAATCAGTGGGTCTCTCAGGATGTGCTTGCTCTTGTCAACAAAAGGAAACCATGCCATGTCATGGAGAATAGTCTGACCCAAAAGCCTGACCCCATATTTGAGAGCAAGTTTATGAATCTGGTGGGGAGTTGACATATGTTTTAATGAGGGAGTATGGCTAGTGTAAGGTGGAAACTCCTATGATTCCTGAATGCAGGAAGTATTTGTGCTGTTAGTAGTTTGGTATTTTGATTTTTGGCTAAAAACTTGTAATTTTTCTGGTAGAAATGTTTTTCTGTTCAAATTTTATCACCCACTCCATAACTCCTCTTCATGTGTATCTAAGTCTTGATGAAATTCAGAGGATGAGCTTCTGAAATCATGGAAATAAATAAAAAAATCCTGTTGCTTGTAAAGATACAAATGTTTCACACATCTCTCTGTATCTTACAAAAAGTAATTTTTTTTTTTTCCCTACTATTGCCTGTAGTTTTCTTGTCTCCAGGTCTTTTCATGGTTGTTTATCGTGCTTCCTAGTTGGTCTGTCTTAAAAGTAGGTTTATGTATTTTATGGCATGTTCTGTATCTTTTCAGGGACTTTCTAGTCCAGCTTTGTCCCAGATAGCATAAAATTTAGGTAGGAGATCCAGTTTCAAAAGCAACCTCAATTAGTAAAGGTCCAGGTTACTCATCTTCCAGCATACAGGGAGGACAAATCCTACTGAGACATTTACAGGGCTGGAGAAAAAGTGATGATAATGTTGTCCAGATTTGGGTCTGACCTCTTAAGGCCTTCAAAAACATAACTTGTGCTGCTTTGGATACTGTAAAAATGGGTGTGTGTTTGTGTGTGAAAATATACATGCACATATGTGTATATATATCTGGTAAAAGGCAGGTTTTGACCCTAAGTACATAAAGGTCATTTACCAAAAAGATAGTGTAACTTCTTTTGGAAATGTGCATATGAGCCAAGAGACAAGGGACAAAGCAGAGCTAGATGGTGGCCAGGCTGAGGGGTCCTGCCTTGCTTCTGAAGTCATTTGGGCATAATATTTCTGGAGGAAGATTCCCAGATCCCTCTACCAAAGTTACAGCAGAGGCAACCAAGACACAGCCCTTTTTACTTGGTGCAGGCTTTTCTCTTTGTGTACATATTGAATCATAGGGTTTATTAATTCCAGGCTTCGCAAGCACTTGGACTAGCAGTATGTTTTTGTAAGCTCTAGAGGTGTTTAAACTGAGGCCAAACAAACAAGCAAAGTGCCATGATAGTTTTGTGGGACCAGGTCCAATTTGATAAGAAGAATGAGATGACTAAGCATGTGTTAAGCTTTAATGCTACTCAGTGCATCATCATTTCACTTGTGTCAATGTTTCCATTATAAATACCTCTTCTCAGGGGAACTCAGCTGAACATCTTATTTGGGGCTGGAAAATTCCATTTAGAGAATGCTATTAATTATTTAAAGATACACATTTGGTTTTTAGGTCAAGATTTTTGAAGTAGTGATATGCAGTATTTGGCGTGAGACAATTTGGAGAGGCCTGATTTTCAGGCGGTCATTGGAGATAGGCAACTAATCAGAGAAATAATTTTCCCTCTCTGCCCATCCCATTTGCAGATGCACTTGCTCTAGTTAAGTTTCCAGAATATTCACAATTCTGTTCTATTTTTTATTTCCTCTATTACCTTTGATGATAGCCAGAAGCTTGAGATGGGTTGTTTGATTTATTTTTCATAAAGAAATAAAAGGTGACCTTGAGTAGTATTTGAACTTCTTGTGTAATAGAAAAGAGATGGAGTTCACTCTTGTCTCCCTTCTGCTGCTATTTGGTACATCTGGCTGACTACCCTAAGGCAGTGCTATCTGTTTTATTGGTTATATGCATCCACCCCTACGTTCACTTGACATCAATTCTTCCAAAGATCGGGGTCTTCAGCCACATGCAGGTCGGTCAAGGCTTGTGTTCCTCTTCCAGAGCTGTGTGTATGTCCTTGGGCTTCCTCACAGATGAGTCACTGCCTGCAGGCACCACTGCCTGTGCTGAGGCTGTTGTACCTTCTCACCCCTTTGTGTTCCAGACCACAAGGACAAGCCCAAGAGCAGAGGAGAATTGCATAAGCACTTGCTCGTGGCAGCACAGCAGGTAGCCACGCAGTTGGCAGGCCTTGCTAAATACCAGTGTCTGGTCAAACCATTACAGCTGGTTAGATTACCAAGCCATATGTAACTGGAGAACCATTTCACTGGCTGTTGGTGAGCAGGAAAGCCCCTGGCAGACAGTGGCACCGTGAGATAAACTACAAAGAGCTCAGTGTAACTGATTTTATGACATGCATAGCATATTTTTCCTGAGCAGCAGAGAGAGGCTGTAACCTCAAACCATCAGAAACAGCATATGCAGTACTTCTTTGTGTGAGGCAGAAGCAGATTAACAGATGGCATTTTCTGTCCTTAATCTACAAAGCATATTGGAAATTCAGGAACAGGTCTACGTGCCTTTACAAAGACACTATTATACCTGGTAAAATGAATGTCTCTTTGACCAAACTCAGTAGTGTCTGCTTAGAAGAGAGTGCTAGAAGAAGCCCTTAGCCAATCTTTTTAGGAGTAGGCCCATCCAAAAGTTCAATATACTATAATGAGAAAAAGTTTTTCTTCAGGGTAGCTCTAAAAGAAATATTTGCAGCTTGAGAGATAACTCTGTAGGATATTATTCTGCAGTGAGCTTTGAGACCAGAGTAGCAGTGCGCTTGCTTGTGTATTCCATACTTTGAACTTGATGCCCAAGCACTGACACACAGCTGTCTCCCTGGTTTTTTATGGCTTTAACAAGCTATTATAAAACTAGCAGTGAGATTTTATCAATTCTGTTAATAAAAATAACACATGAGTTTTTGCAGTGTGCTTTTCTTGTCTCCAGTGTGCATTCTGGCAATCTGTCTGTAGTAGTAGTATCCTTAGAGAATTGTGGTCAAGGGAGCATTTTGAGTTTACTTAAATTAAAAGAAAATGGGTACTGAATTTTTTTTCTTGGGCAGTAGCTGAATTAGTTTGATAGCTTTTCCAAGTCTATAGTTCTACTGTATTTCAAGATAATATCTAACAGAAGATGTGACATATTACTCATCATGGGCAATACAGTGTGTTTTCTTAAGCACTGTGCCAGGGAAGTGCAGTATATTGCTCTTTGGAGTGTCAAGGAACTGGTGGGCAAAACCTGTCTCAGCTTAAGAGCCAAGAGGAAGCTTGAGTCAAGACAGCTGAGGGCCACACCATGCATGAGGCAAGAGCTTTAAAGTCTGCTCTGAGGAGAAAGGATGCTGCCTGTTGCAGGCTGGAAACAGGTCAATACGCTAAGAAGTCCTGAGATCAAGACTACTTTCTTCTGTTTTCGGTACCTACAAGTCTTAGGCAAGCCTGATAGCAAAGAACACGGTGTAAAATACTGTTGCATGTTAAAACGGTGTTGTTATATAGACTAGAACCATTGTTGAACTGTCTCACACACTAACAAAATGGTTGAGGCAGAATCATGAAGCTAACACTATCTAAATTCCTAATGGATCTTATGAACTTGTCTCTTCCAAATTTGAAATAGAATTTCTCATTTTGACTTGCAGTCCATGCAGGGCATTTATTCCGTTTTTCTTGAGAATAATTATCTATATTTAGGAGGCAACTCTGTGTATTTCCTCTGAAATAGGAACTGGTTTTGGAATTGGAATGGCGAGTCTGACATTTTGCTTCAAGGACATTCCAGTCTCAGTTTTTCCAGATATAATCCAATGCACTTACAGTTGGAGAAAATTATTTTTACCTTTATTGCCGGAGTGTTAGCTAGTCTATGTAGGTTTCAAATTGCTTCAGTCATACATATGTTCAGCAGGACTTGATGGCTTCAACAGTCTTCATTTTGATTTTGTTGAGTTGCTTGTTTCTTTTACTCAGCAAAATAATAGACTTGATGATTTTTCTTCTAATGACCAGCTTGGAATTAGTTAAGAGAGAGTATTTTTATGCCATAAAGATGTCTTGGTGGAGCTAGGTGCATGTTTGCATTGAAAATTGTGAGCATACATCATACCTTCCTTGCTAAGATTAATGCAATAAGACTGAAACATGAATCTTGTGGTTTGAAGATGCATTTATTTAGATGATGCAGTTAGAGTTGTAACTCCTGACAGAGACTTGCGCCCAAACAAGGCAACAGGGGAAGAAATCACTGGGTCTAAGCACTGACCTGGCCATACAAATCAAGAAGAAACATGAAACCTTTTTTAATAATTTTACCAGAAAATGGGTAGAAGTAATACTGTGTGGAATCAGTGCCTGAAGCAGTGGAGTAGGAACTGAAATTTGACAAGGGCAAATGTGGAGTCCTGCACCTGGAGAAGACTAGCCCCATGAACCATCCCAGGCTGGAGGCTGACCTACTGGAAAGTAGCTCCATGGAGAAGGACCTGGGAGGCCTGGTGTACAAGTTGTCCCTGAGCCAGCAGTGTGCCCTTGTGGACAAGAAGGCCAATGTGGTGTGTATTAGGAAGAGCACTGCCAACAGGTCAAGGGAGGTAATCCCATCCCTCTACTCAGCACATCTGTGTCCAGTTCTGGGCTCTCAGGCCAGGAGAGACAGGCAGCTCCTGGAGCCAGTCCAGAGTAAGGTGACAAAGATGTCTAAGGGACTGGAGTAGCTCTCTTACAAGGAATGGCTGAGGCAGCTGCGAATGTTCAGCCTGGAGAGAAGATGACTCAGCGGGGACCTCATCAATGTGAGGATGGAGTCTCCTCAGTGGTGCCAAGTAATAGGACAAGAGGCAATGGGCAGAAACTGATGCACAGGAAGTTCCACTTGAATATAAGGAAGGACTTCTTTACTGTGTGGGTGACTGAGCACTGGAACAGGTAGCCCAGAGAGTTTGTGGAGTCTCCCTCACTGGAGATATTCAAGAACCATATGGATGCAACTCTGGATACCCCTGCTTCAGCAGGTAACCCCCTGCGGTCCCTTCCAACCTTACCCATTCTGTGAGTTCTGTGTCCTGAACAAAACAAGGCTGTGTCCATATGAGGTGATGTTTCTGTGGTTTTGACATAGCTGATGAAGAGAATTGTTAACTTCCTCAGAGAGCAGTGAGCTCTGGGATTGCCACTGATGGCCTTGCAGTACTGGAGAAGTTTCAAGGAGAGAAAAAGAGACCTTAGACTAGTGTCTCTAGTGAGCAAAGTGATCAGATTCTCCCCCAAAAGGCTAAACCAACCACATATGCTCAAGTCTAAGCTAACGTTCTCTAGGTGGCAAGTGAGAATGGTGGAGTCCTGATCTTGTCCATTCAAGAATAAAAACATCACGAAGGGTAGGTAGAGAAATACTCAAACCGTGGGCAGCGGTGTGACAGCTGTGAGAAATGATACTGTTTTATTTCAAATGCCAGGAGAGCATCCCAGGGAAGGTGGCTCAGAGCAACTTCCAGTGCTGTGTAGCCCCAGCAGCACTGTCAAACAGTGACCACAGGCAAGGTGTGACCAAGGACAGTGGCCACCACACAGGATGGAGAACAAACAGTGCTCCACAGAGCATCTCCTGCAGAGACCTCTCTGGAGAACAGCCACAGGACTCCAAGCAGAAAGTGTTGGGGAAGAGCTAAGGAAATCTTTCATCTGTGAAGTTTTGCAAATTACTGAATCCATTCAGTATCTTGTTTCCCTTCTGTTTAATGAAAGGAAGGATGCTCATTATTTTGGCTTGTTCTTGATAGGTATAATTTGAATCTCAAAAGATGGCTGTAAAGGGAAGGGAGATTTGAAAAATGAGCTGGGAATCAATTCTGGGTTCTGTTTCCGCTTCTGCTACTGCCTTTCTATATGACCCCAAATGAATTACTTCACAAGAATTTTCTATAGAAATAAGTAAGAGAACCCAGACTCTTATTGTTCAGGGTTAATATGAAAGTCATGCTGTCCTTCCACACTACTTAGCTTAGTCATGCCTCAGGGCAGAGAGGGACCATCTCACAGAACATGTTTGTCAAGGGTGCTCTTATGTGTTTTTATAGTGTCCTGGTTGTGGTCTGGAGACTGGAGAATATGCTACAATAAAAATAAACCTTTATTAATAATAAAAAGGGGTTTAGCTGCAACCAAAGAATTCATTAAAGATTAAGCTGGTATTAGCAGAGCGGGGGTGTGTCTGGATTTTCTGTGCGTTATTCCTGGAGACCCCCTCCCCAGAAATACATGTTATTTACTCCTAACTTTTTCCCAGGAGATTTTTAGAAGGTTTGTTTTTCTGTCTTGAGATAAAGTCTCAAGGTCATGAAAGACACGCTTTTAGTGATGCTCATACAACTGACATTGTAAAATTTTATTCCTGAGTGAGGTGCTGCTAGTAGAAAGGCTGATAAATTTTAATTTCTATTTCATATTGGTACATTGGTTATAACTGTCTAATTGCACCTGCACAACAGTGTTGACAAGCTTGCTAATAGATTAAAGGGAGCTGATGTCATGATAGCTGCACAGTGGAGATGAGATATAAGCAGAACATGTAGTTTTCTTGTCCATTACACTGGGGAGTGCAGAAATTCCCAGAAATTCCCAAGAAATCTGAACAGTTCAGCAGTCTGATCACATTTCACACACACACATTTTTCAGCTGCAGGACTATAGAGCCCAGTCCTGTGGAAAGTAAAAGGAGTGTGATGGAGCTGATGGCTGCAGCTCTGGTGCTCAGGGGGTTGTGTAAAGGTAAACCCAGAGAAAACAGCCATGGACAACAAGAGAAAATAAGATTTCAAGTACAGAAGTGGAGCTAGAGGTGTGCTGCTCACAGAAGGTGAAAGTGAGCTGATAGTTGTTAGCTTTGAGAGAGGGAGTGAGTGATTTGCATGAGCTGTTTCAGCTCAGCCCAAGAGGTGGGAGCTGCTGGTGGTCACTTCCAAGGCAGAGACTCCAGGGAGCTGCAAGTATCGATGCTGTGTCTTTTCAACAACAGAAAACTGTTTAGGGTTTTATTGTGGGTTTGGTTTGGTTTGTGTTGTGTATTCCACCTCTCCCCCCTTTTTAAAAATTACTTTTTTTTTTTTCTCCTTCATTCAGTAATGTTGGAAAGAAATTAAACTCCCTTGCAAAGAAGCTCAGGACTTGGAGATGAAGGACTTTGGATTCACGAGCTGTGATAAACCCTTGGCTGGGTGATCTGAACCTAGTGATTATTTTGGGGTGTGTGCCCTGTCTTGCTTATGGGGATAAGAATATCACTTTAGGTTTCTGGACGAGGTTAAACATTGGTATTTGGGATATTACTAGTGATAAGTAAGTTTTTTTTCCAAAAAAACTTTGTCTTAGCTTTCAACCATCCAGTTTTTAATGGATGAGAGGCTGCCTCAGAAGGATTATGTAGGTGTTTTGTACCACTTGAAAAATCACAGTATTTGGGTTTTCTGTTAATAAGAGAGAAAAGATATATATAGGTCTCTCAGATGACTCTGGCACTTAGATAATTTTTTTCTCTTGCAGTTCTTCAGCACAGCACTGTAAACACAATTAGTTCTTTGCATTTTTCTTATTTTCAGCACATCTCACTCCATGCGTCTGATCGGGCATTAGAAGAAAGTTGACACATTAATTTGAGCCATTTCACTGGGCTGAAGGAACTCCTTTAATGGTCTTATCACTTTGAATTCAGAGGCCAAGCACACAGTACCTGCTTGCTGCCTTCATTGTAAGAGCATTCTCTGGAAAAATTCTTCACCTGAAATGACCTTGCAGGTCTGTAATTTCTTGACTGACATCTGTCATTTATACCTAATTTCCCCATCTAGAAATACAGAAGACTTCACTATGTATCCTGAACTGTTTATGGATTAGCATCTGTGTCTCTGGAGTCTATTTATACTCCCTTAATTAATTTTATAGTTCATGTGTGGATATGCTGTTTTTAAAAAAAACTACCACACCCCATGTATTATATTTTACTTTAATTTCTTTATTTGGTGCTGAGTATCTTCATTTCTGTGGACAAGAAAAGAGCATGTGCTGTTCTTTAAAAAACCTGTTTTTATCCTGCCTGTGTTATGGACAAAATCCTTGCTTCAGTCAGGAAAACATCCTGCTGCAATTGTCAGCCTCTGTGCCAGATACTGGGTTACAAGCGATGAGTGCACTATGGGAAACAGAAGTGTAATACGGTTTTTCAAAGGGTACCCAAGGCAAAATTGACATTCTCTAATTTGACACAATAAGCCAAAAAACAGTCTGGGTCATCAGGAATTAGCCCTGTCAAAAATCTAAATTTGAAAAAGGAGGAGTTTGAAAGACATTCAAATACAACACAGAAAATCCAGATACCAAGTCTTCTGTCTTCCTTCTGTTCTTTACTAGAGAAACCTGCTAAAGGTGTGCATGTTTAGTGCTTCACAGCTGGTAACCAGCTTTGTCAGGTGGGGCAGGGAGGAAGCAGTGCTGCTGCTTGTGCAGCGGGGGCTCAGTTTAGTTTATGCTGATTTACATCAGCTTAAGGGAGCGCCAACTCAGGGCACCTGATCTCCAGCTTTCCATTACAAACCTAAAGATATAAGCTATCTGTATACGAGAGCTCTGCATACGAAGCTGTGGAGTTGGAGGCTGTGTTCTTTGTGTATTTCAGGAAGTTTGGTAGCCATTGTGTCTCATGGCAGAGAGCCATGACTGCGTAAGTCTTGAGCATATGGAGGAAGGAGAAAGACATGCTGTCTGCATAATGTGGATTTAGGAAGATTTTGTTTTTACTCTCATCTAAAGGCTAAATCATTAGCAAAAAAACTTAATACAGAACAGAGTAAACTGTACAGAGAGGTTTCCTGGAGTGTTTAACTAAATCTGAAGGAAACCAACCATTTCCATTGCATTTGGTATCTATTTATGCTGGGGTGGATATTCCAGGATGTGATGCCTGAACCCCTTGAGGGAAATGGGTAGTGTGTCTTGGATTGTTCGCTGGGTCTGCTGTGCACTGGAGGTTGCACAGGTCTGAGGGCACACTCCAGCTTGCTTGGCTTTCAGCCTGGTCTAAAACAAATGTACTCATAGCTGGCTATCAGAGCCATGCCAGTCCCAATGTAACCTTCACTTCTGTTTTTGTACCATCATAAAGAGCAACAAGGTAAAAGGCACTGGACTCTTTCCCCCATGTTAATATTAGTTCAGTTGTCCACTTCTCTTTCTACCCATGGCCACTTTCTCATGTCTGTTACATCTAACTTGACAAGTGCTGACATTCTTCTCCCGTGCTGCGAATAGATTTATGTAACTGTCTCTCCTGCTCTGTATCTTATTTTATGGATTGGTGAACAGGATCCATAGTAATGCTGCTTTTGGTTGCCATTTTTTTCAAGTCTCCCTGGCAAATTGCAGCTGAAGGTTTTGGAGTCAAAATAGTTTGGAAATTTTGCTCACCGGTTGCTTTTAAATAATTTGATTATTGTTAAATTCTGTGAGACCGGTGAAGTGAAATCAATGAAGAGTGTGTTGTTATTTTGCATGACTTGTGGGACTGCTTTACAAATGTGGTTGTGTGAAAAATACTTTGGGTAATTTCTGATTCCTCCTTCTATGCTCTGTGAAGTTACTAGAAGTGAATGTCTTGTGCCTTATACCAGTGTTCAGTGCACTGGTACTCATGAGCTTATTGGAGAACTGAAGCTTTTTGGACCTAAGTGTCCATCATTTCTACACAAATTTACAGGACCACTACGAATTTTCCCCTGTTCTGACAGGTTTTATGTCTTGTAGCAAAACTATTCACTGAAAAAAATTCTAGAGTACCGAAATAGGTAAAACAGCTTTATTATATTCCTGTTTGGATGGGAAAGAAGGACTTTGGGGTAACACTGGGCCTGGCATTCATGAAATATGAGCTCAGTTCCCATTTCAGCTGCAGTCTCTACATGCTTCTGGTTGAGTGACTTCACCTCAGTTGTCTCATCATCAGATTGGAGATGTTAGTGATGTCCTGTTCTGTGAGAGGGTTTTGATACTGCATTTGAATTAATTGTCATCGGTGATGGGTTCAAATTCCATGATACCAGCAACATGCACTATCAGTGTACCACAGGAACAGAAAATGTTTCAGTAGATACGTTAGTCCCTTCCATGGTAGAGCATGAAAAGTTCAGGGAAAATATTATATTTATCTCTTGTCACAGCTTAGTCAACTTGCCAGGTTATTTTCACAGGTAATTTTTTGGGTATGTTTATTGCTGCTGTCTGATCTGTAACCAAAGCTGTTGGCCATGGGAAGATTGTGTGAAGCATCAGTACTAAACAAGAGCAGATCCCTTCATTCTCACAGTGTTCTTCTTATCTAAGAATAATGAGTTTCCCTTTGAACAACGTGACCCTCATCTGCAGAGCTCTTCCACTTTTCCCTTCAGTTTTTCTCCTTGAGCAATGGGAGGAGACTTTGCTGTGGGCATCTTGATGCTGCTATTAGGGGAAATATCATAATCCCCATCCTGCAGATAGATGTTCCCCAAGAACTTAGATGTTCCTGTCTCACTTAAAGGCTCTTGGGATGCTTGTGGCATCCACCTTCTACATGGCATTTGTTTTGTTGTTTTATTCACTGATAGTTTTCCCTCTCCTTGCAGAACAATCCTGCAGACACCTGCACTGCAAGAGCAAGTTGTCCTGTGTGTTTGGGAGTACATAAAGTGTTTGGCCAGGGTTTCTAGTGTGCAGGCAACACATATAACTTTTTACTGTCAAAATGAAATGTCATATATTTCTAAAATGATCTAACACTGCAGATGAGGCTCAAACACCACAGAATGATCTCAATTGATTTATACATTGCATTCTCATTAATGCTATCTGGTGCAGCACTTGCATGTGCTGGACAGGTTTGCTAAAGATGGATATTTACAGACCCTACTTGCACCTATTTGTGCTGCAATAAAATAAAATGCAATTACTTTATCAGTCCCTGTATCCTGAAGAAGTCATTAGATAATAACTAAAATAATTTTTTTTCTCTCTTTAATACAGATCTGGAATAGTTTTGCTGAGGGAAAATGTTGTTCTTCCTCAGAGCTATAGTTATACCCAAATAAAAACACCAGATACGCGAATCCTTAAATCTGGGTACCAGACTCAGTTTGAAATTTAAAGGATGGAACAGATGCTTCTTTTGATGTGGAGAAATAACAAGTGCCTGATCCAGAACCCGGGTATTGTTGAACTCTAGGAAAGACTTTTACATGGACGTAGAGTTGAATTTTGCAGCTGAACCCTTCTGTGTTCTGTACAGAGCCTCCTAACTAGTCTGATGGCCAGCATGTAAAAAATGTTCATTATTTGCTTTTGTACAGACCTTCGTTTAGAACTGTGACTGTGCAATAAAGAGCCTGACTGAGCCATTTGTGAAACCAGTAAGTCCTTTAATATTGTATTCCACAGCTTGCCTCCCCCCTGCTCTTCTAGCACCAGAGCTCTCATGTCAACTGCCCAAATGAAGTTTGAAGTCAGGGAAAGGTATGGATGTGAATGAAAGGTTTGAATTCTGAAACATCTGTGCAAGACTCAGAATCTGACTTGCCTTATTTTTCTGGACTTTTAATTAAAAGAGCTGGTGTAATTCTTCCCTCCATAACACCCCAACCTATAAGAGTAAAAAACTTGACTCTTGCAGATCCTTACATTGGCACTTCTCCCTTCTTGTTGTATCAGTGCAAAATGAAACCTGAAGAGCTGTGTCTGGGCTTTATGAAGGTAGCAGATGCCTTGAGATGCAAGCACAGAGCCCAGACTTGCACTTCTTTGACATTCAACAGCTGCTGCTGTACTCTGGGAATGATTACTCTCTACTTTCAGATGCAGGAAACCTTTCAGGCTGCCTTTGTGATAGCACTGACCAAATGATAAATATTCCATGCCTGAAAATACAGTAGGTGCTTCTCATTCATCTTGTTTGCAGGAAGCAGATGGGGTAGTTAGTGCAGGTCTGGCATCTCTCTCACCTTCTCAGTCAGCACCTTGTAGTTTTCAACAGCTGCCGAAATAGCAAAAAGGTATAAAGCTTGGTCAGGAAGAGTGAAATGGACAGGTATGAGAGGCTGACAGAGGTGTCTTTTAAATGACCATTATATTAATTGGCCATAAAACTACGATAGAAACAAGTCCTGCTTCGAACTTACTCATGTCCTGAACCACTGATGTAAATTCTCTCCTTGCAGCTGCAGCACATGGCCTGGAAGTCGTGTTGTTTCCACAAGATGGAGTTGGGCTGTTCTATTAAAACACCAAACTGCCTATCAGGGCCTCCTGCTTAACCATAGCAAGTCAAGCTGCAGTACCTGAAGCCTGGTGTTCTGTTATCAGACAACTGAAGAAGGGCTTATAAGCTAAAAACTTGTGGTCAGTCAAGGAAGTAGCATGTCTGGGGAAAGATAATTTGCTTCATTCATATTAACTTTGTCATCTTCAGTCCTGATGGTTTTTAAAATTCTGTAGTGCTGCATCTTCCATCGCTTACACTGGTATCCTCCTTTAACTAACGAGAAAGGACGAAATGACTTCCCAGTGATTGCACTGCCTGATTTCACTGATTGTACTGCTTGCTAGGGCTTGCAGGTGTTCTGCCAGTAGTCTGCTGAGAGGGAAACTCCCTGTGCAGAAGGAAACTGTTGACCCAGGTGAATCCCACCCATGTCAGTGCTGCAGAAGGACAGAGCTAGAAACACGGTCAGCACTTATCATAGAACCTAATTTAAAGAAGTGTATTGAAGTGGGTTTTGCATATGGTCTGGTTTCTTCTACTAGAGAGCTGCTGAGGAGGTATTATCTGAGACATATCACTCTTAAAGTCTCAGTGTGGTTTCAGGCATGGGATTAAGTGACCCACTGGGGCCTGCTCCTTGCCCTCCCCTTCCTGTAAAATTAATCATCAGTTTATTATTATGGTATATAATAATTATGCTCTGAAAAATTGAAACAATTATATGGAAAATACCAAAATTACTGGGATGTGCTAGAAACAGTTAACAATTGAAACTACAAGTTTAACGTTAAATTTCTAAGGTTTATTCCTAATATAAAAATTACCTTTGTAAACTATTTCCAAACAGTGAGTTCTTAGTCTATCACAATGAGTCGTGAAGTCATCTGAGTGGCTTGGAACATAAGAGGTAGGAAACTTAGCTCTTGGTCTCTCAGGGATCGGATTTTCCTGTTGGAACCTTGCTAGTTTGCACCTCAACTGGGCACATGATTTAGCCAGGCAATGAAACCAACTCCTGAAACATCTTATGAAATCTCCAAGATTCATACTGAATGTTCCATTTGAGGGTAAGAAAAAGAAGTTTGCATTGCAGTGTGACTTTTTAACCTGTGCACATCTCCAAGGACTGACTGACAGCTACAAGTGTGCACATGTAGTTACAGCAGTGGGGAATCTGCATGAGATCCATGTGCAAGTTTCCAAACAGGGTCCATGGTTTTGGGTGTGCAGTAGCTTTGATTTTGACTCTTATTCTGGTGTTGTGGGCCAAACAAACAGGACAGTCCCTGCAGTGGTGGTGTGCTGTTACAGAGGAATTTGGAGCAAAGTAATCCCGTTGTACTGCTGCAGTTACCCACTGCGATGGGAGAAGGAAGTCATCCCATCACCCACTTTTTGAAATAATTGAGAACCGATGTGTGAGTGGGTTCAATTCCTTCATGATCCTCTGCAAAATTTGAGAAATAATGTGTTAAAATGCTGATAAGCTTTGTCTTTCATCCACCTGACTGACAACTGATCCCAGAAAAAATGCAGAAACTCTTCACAGTCCAAGGCATGGGTAGCCATGACAGTAAAAAGATCCATAAAGGACTTCTGCAATATATCATTCATGTGTTAGATTTATTTTGCAACCTCATGAGAGGTTTTCCCTGAAGCACTGAGAGTTCAGTGGGTGATAAACTCCCAGCATTTTAATTGGAGCTGGATGAAACACAATTGCTGTAAGGCTCAGGGTGCGGCTTCTGTAAGATGTAGTTATTGCACAAAACTAAAGCTTGCATGTATTCTCTGTAGCATATAACTGGAAAAACATTCTATAAAACTTTTTTCCCTTCCTCTCATCTCATTTTTGTCTGTAAGTTTCTGTGTTCTAGCTAGTGTGACAGGGACAAGGATAGGCTGATAAAAGATCTCAGCATGGTAAGCTTTGCATATTGAGGTTTATTTAACAGCAGGGATTGCCTTGTATTGTGAGTCATGTAAGTGAAGAGTGAAGGCGGGCTACCCATCCCAGAACCCTATGGAATATAGGACTTGGAATATAATATCTCTTATCTCCTAATGTCAAAGTGATCCTCTGGTCAAAGGAGGGATTTGCTTGGGTACAGTCTGAGAAATGGATTTTTTCTCATTCCACTCCTGTCTTCAAGAAGGTCAGTCCTCTTTCTTGTCCTGTGATCTTTGTTCCTTTTAAGCTGAGGTTCAACACAGACTCTGTGGAAACAGCAGGTGTGATGGAAATGGTGAGGAATTCTAGAAGAAGGTCCTTGGATACTGGCCAAGAAACAGCAACTGGGTGCTTGCTATACACCCCATGAAGGCCTGGGAAATTTTCTGAGTGTCCTGGTTCTTAGAGAAGCATTTCCTTGTGGTTCTTAGAGGAGATGTCCTCTTGCCAGCCCTGCAGTGGTTAAGACTTACTGGTCTTGCAGGCACTCATTGCATTTGAGTGCATTGGGCAGTCTTGGTGCTTTGTAACAGTGTCCTCACCTCAGACGTGAGTGACACCAACCTAGGCAAGGGCATTTGAAATGACATGTTAACATGAAGAGGCTACTTTCTTCAGATGCCTAACTAGAGAGATGAAGCTAGTAGGAAAGAGGCCAGTCAGCCCAAGGTGAAGCAGGTCGTGTTTTATAGTGCGCCCAGGAGATGCTGATGCAGGCTGTTGTGTGCGTGGGCAGCACTGAGGGTTCTCCTTGCTGTCTGCTCAGAATATTTCTAAGCCAGATTTTTCTTTTTTTGAACCTCAGTACTTTCAATCTGGATATGACCTGGGGTTGGGAATTTGAAGTCATCGACTGAACTAAAAAGCGTATACTTTTATAATGTGTGAGTTAAATTTCTGAAAAAAAGCTAGCAAAATCCACTGGGCACATCAAACACTGAAGACTGAAACTTGCCCCTTCTTGTTTCTTGTCAGCATTTTCCAAAGTGTGATGATGCAAGAAGTATTTGGGACATGAACCTAAAACTATGCAGACTAAACCAGCATAGCTACCACTGGAATAATGATGGCCATGAACAGTAAAGGTCTTCTGATGCAATGTGAGTAGAGGAGTAGGTGAAACCCACAGGCAGCACATCATAGAGTCCTGCATTTCTCAGAACTTGATTTGTGAAATCAGGCTACAGGCACAGCTGTGAAAAGACAAATCAAAAACTGCAAGGTGTAACATAGATACTGAACAGATGAGCTTAAAAGGAGACATCCAAGTTGTCTGAAGCAAGAATGCCCAGTGACCTTGCATGGTGTGACTCCTGCATGGCCACAGTGAAGTGCTCTGGAACCCTGTAGCATTCGCACACCTGCATACGTGTTGCTGTCCTCTATAAAAAGGGAGAAAAGAGGAGTGTTTCCAGACTGCCTTTTAAATGTCTCAAAGGACTTAGAGGTGGAGTTAAAGACTTACTAAGTTTTGGAAAGAAGGTGTCATTTCAGTACCGATCTAAGCTGATTGGATACCATAGCACCCCTGAAAAGGGTGGCCGTGGTCTTTGTAAAACATCATTAGAAGTTCCTAGAATTTTCCTTTGGTTGGAAGGGAAAACTCTGCTGGACTCATGTTATGGGTAGATGTGATACTGTATTTTGACAGTTCTGCCTTTCCTGAGGTCTTTGATTTCGAGATATATTCTAGTCATTTCACTGAGACTTGAATCAGGTTCTTAATGATGCCCGACTGCACAAATAAAAAGAGTAGTGTTGTGAAAACAGAAAGAGAGATCTGGAAGGAAGGACATCTTAATCTTTGCTCAAAATCTAAATACTCTAGTCCCTCTTTACTGCATTAGTCTTTGCTAATGAAGATTATCCAGCACCTAGAGGATCCCTGGAGGGGCAGGAGAGATCAAAAATCCCTGAAAGCAAAATAACAGAGAACAAATCAATCGACACTCTTCTTGGAGGAAGAAAAATTAGAATTTCCTTTCAAATTCAACTAGACTTTCACCTAAACAGAAAAGCTTTTCCCACATAAAGAACCTTCAGGGAGTTAGTTAAAATCTTCTAAGATAAAATATATGCTACATCTCACTCTCGTCAAAAAGCCTTATTATGTTCATTCCCATTAACACTCCCCTCAAGGTATTTTGTATGTCTGCAGAACATATTATGGCCGTTTGGTTCTGAATGTTTTTGCAGGACTGTCACTAAGTCAGAAAATGGTTAGAACTGTGAACAACGTTTCAAAAACTATAACAAGACTATTTCAGTAATATGTAAATCAGCAGATAGAAAAGTCTCACTAATTCCCTGTCAGGCCAGGCACAGTCAGAGCTTGCAGGAGAAGATAAGATGCATTTTATATCATGTATCCTGATGCAGTGCTCTTCAAGTGAAGCTCTGCCAACATTTTCACTTTAATTTTACATTACAGAACCTTGCTGAAAGTATCCTACTACTGTTCAGTCATTAATTTCTTTCCAATAGTGGCCCTTTCAACCTCAATGCGAAAGTTGGAAAACTGGCATTGACTCTGCTCTATCCATCATTTTCATGTTATTTACCCTTGGACATCTATGTGGCACTTCTGTGTATGTCCAGCTTCCTCAGGCTTTATTCATATCCATGGGGAAGCAGCATGGTAATTCTTCTACCAGGAAAGTTCTACTTGAGAGTGAGTAAAGCCTCTTCATGGACACCTACAGTTGAAGAGTTAAGACTTCATGCTTATCTAAGAAGAAATCCTTTCATTTTGAAGTGTAGTTCTCATGCAAGGCTGAACATTTTATTCAAGAATTTCCTTCTGGACAAAGGAATGGTGAGCTCCTGTTTCTCAGGAAAATGAGCTGCTGGATTCATTATCATCAGCTCTGTACAAAATGGTTTGCCAGACATTTCAAGCATGAGGTAAAGTCCCTCCTGGGCTTATGTTGCAGTCCTCACAGTGGGGAAGATGAGCTTTTGAAATCAATTCAATTTTTTATTCATTAACTTGTATAAAAATAGGGCATTTGATCTATCCAAAAGCAAACAGCCAGAGTATACTGTGTCACTGAGCAAGAGGACAGGACAAAAGGTCAGAGATGCGAGAGAGCACAGCCACACTGGTGTCCTCTGCCAACAGCAGCCACTGGCAGATGGTTGAGATTAGTCATATGCAAGATTTACTGCCGACTTTTTTCATGTTTTCAGATCCTTTTTCTCCTCAGTACATCTCTCTTTCAAGTAAATGTATGGTCTTTTCTTGGACCTCTCTAAACTATTTGCAACAAGAACATTCTCTGGCAAGGCATTCCACACACTGACTACCCGCTGCATGAAGAGCCATCTCCTTTACCTCACCTTGTAACTGGGCTCCTCCTTTCATTTTGTGGCCTTAAATTTTATACTAGAGCAGACAGTGTGTTATTGATGCCTGTCTCTCTGATCCTGGCCACTGCTGGCTTGGCAATCAGTGTCCTACTTGCACTAAGATAACCCCTTCCAATTCAAAGAGGTAATAGGAAAATACTTTCATGTGTGGAAGCTGTTCTGTAGCTGTGGTCATTATAGCTGGCTTTCTCAAACACCAATGTGTTTGGTTCCAATACAGTCTTAGATGAGGAAACAAGAACCAGAAGCTATATTGAAGGTATGGAAGAGCCATAAATATGATCGCATAATTAGGTTTTCTGTGTTGTTTGTTTGTTTTTGAAAATATATAATTTCTTTTCTTTCCCCCCCTCTTTTTTTTTTCTTTTTTGTATGTTTATTTTGCTATTTTAATTTTACTCTTTTGACTCCTATTGAGTCGATGTTTAATGGAACTAGCATCAGGATATGCTAAAATACTGTTTCTGGATGATAATTGTCAAGTTTGAGTCCATCATTTCCTAAGTGAAGTTATGTTTTTTTCTTCCTCCATATGCATTGTTACCTAAATTGTCATTCATTTGCCATCTATTGCCCAATCACCAAAACTTGCATGGCCTCTTTGCAATTCTGCCTATTATGGCCTCATTCTTACTCTCTTGAATAATTTTTTTATCAGCAGCAAACTTTCTCATCTTTTGCCATTTATTTATGAGTGAATTGAATCTCAGCACGCTTCCCTGAGGAAATCAGCTGATGATCCCTCTCTACTGTGAAAGCTTACCCTTTGTTTTCTATCTTTTAAGCAGTTATTTTTCCTTGAAAGGACTTTTCTCTTGCTCCACAGTGATGCGATATTTGCATAGATATGATTAAAAAGAGAAAAATCAGAGCAAATCATCACCAGAAGCAAAATTTCTGCAGATCAAAAAAACTCCAAGCATAACCAAGCTGTGCCCAAGCAGTAAATTCAGTCGCATAGCAGCTGTAATCAATGTGCTCCCCAAAGAATTGTTTAAATCCACACAGCCTTATCTCAAAGTGTGATTTGTCATCCAGTACTCCAGAAAGAGCATCCACTGGGCCACAGAATAAACTACCAGGGATCTGTAAAGGGACACAAATACCCACTTGAAAAGAAAAAAAAAAAAAATGCATGTGAGGTTTGCTGAATGTTTTTGAATTTTTTCCCCCTTAATTTCTCCAAACTATCTCTCTGCTTCGGATCTGTCAGTACCACCCTAAAGGGAAATGCTGAAGTCTGATCCTGATACTGAAATCCCATACAAAACAAAAATTTTGCTGTCTCCTCTTTCTACAGCTCAAGGGGTATTTCCCCATTGCATTCTGTGTCTTCCAGGGACCTATCCCCTTGCTACATCCTATCTTCTCTCTCTGTTCTAGCAACCAGTTTGCTCCATATGGATCAGGGAGACTTATTAATCCAGATGCTTCAGTCATGCAGCTGGGAGTCCCCCACAGAGAGAGGCACAAAGCAGCATGGTGGGGTGAACTCCAGTAGTGGCCACGGCCTGGGGTGGAGGGCTGGGCAGAGAGGAGCTTTTTACACTGATATTGCTGAAGAAAACTGATTCCTGTGCATAGACCTTCAGAGTAATTGTGTCTAGACCATACACTGCTTGGAGTTTGTTAGCTACCCAAGTAAATGTGGAGATTTGAGCTTGAAAAGGTGTTTTCCAAGCTTTATCAGATGGGAAAACAAGGCTATTCCCTCTTTTAGAAAGTTTTCCCTCCCTCTTAACCTGCTTTGCGGTTTAACTCAAGGTGGCTGATATTTAGCAGAGCTGTGCCATGCCCTTGCAGCTCTCTTGCTCTGGAGTTGAGGTTCGTAGAGCAGAGAGTGGATGTGTGCTCTGGTTTTGGCCAGGTTAGTAAGACACTTATGAGGCAGAGCTGGAAATGGCAGTCAGGCTGCCCAACTTTTGTCTCATTGCCACTCATGCTGGCTGTGGACACCAAGTGCTCTCCATTCTGATAAAACCCTGTACACCTGCAATCAAGTGGAGTTTGCTGGTAGGACAGACTTCTGCCTTGCTCAATCCCCATCCCGACCCCCACCCTCAGGCTGGAAACGTGACCATCATGCAACATTTCTTGAAATCTGTCTCTGTCCAGATGGAGTGACAAATATTAGCTGTGTCAGTCCATAGGCTCTTTCAGCTGTTCATTTTGTTGGGGAAAGCACTGGAGTCTCAAAAGTGTTGACTCTTACAAGAGGAAGTACTGGGCATGCCTGTATGAGTAAGTGATCTTTACGCAATTGTGTGCAAGTGTTTCTACTAGCTTCAAGCACATTTTTGCAGGTGGCCCATCTGGGAAATAAAATGGCCATGAATGAGACCTGAAATCATGCTAAATATTGCAGGCAGCATATCTATATGAAGTATTTAAAGATCTGAAAAAAATCCCGGATTCTGAATTTACAAAACACCATTTCCTCCATCTGCACTTAGTGCTCATCATTTTGTTACACAACCACTTCATTTCTTCACTGCTAATAGCTCTCTTTGAATGCTGAATTGCCTCATTAGGGTCCCTTATCCCATGAATGAAATTCTTCCTCTGAGTCTAATAGGCAGTCCTTTATTTTTCCCATTGATTTTTAGTTAAATATGCCAGGCTGGTTCTAAGTAATCAATAAAGCAGCGTGGACAGGTTTCTGATCCTTGAAATTGTGTGGAGTAGACCTCTTTATTATAATGCCTTTCTTTCTTGAGACCATGTGTTTAATGGAAGCTATTTGCCACTGGTTTAAACTTACGGCTGCACTGTTTGCTTTCATTCAAGGTTTCCTCCTTTCACTGCAAGAGGGAATGGCAATTCCAAAACCCTGGTTCCAACTGCAATATATCTTGGCAGAGTCAGCCCTAACAAGGCAGGAGGGTCACACTTGGGTCAAACATCTGGATGGGTTCACAAAGGGTTGGATTGATTTGCCGAGTGGTGGTGTCAGTCAGTGGAGATGTGAGGAAGGAAGCTCTGCCTCATACTTTGACCTGATAGTGCTTCTGAGCTGTTAATGGGACCTAGATAACCACTGTTATGATGATATTGTCTGCTGCAAATTCATCTCCCTAATTGATCTGTTGAGCAGATTTCTCATTTCTAAATATGGGTATAAGTTGCTTCCTTCTGTCTCACTGTTAAGGGTTTAGGTAATTGAATACAGCTGTTTTATTGCTCCCTTAATGAGTGAGTGGAAAACCTTGGATGATTTTCTCAGCATATCATCTCCTTCTAACGTGCAATGTCTTTTGGGACCTGAAAGTCTGGATTTGGTAGTGAAATACTTATACAATGTTGATTAAGCTTCTGACAAAGGTGGGCCAGAAGACTGTCTGATTTACTGCTCATGTCTTTAAGGAGAGGTGAGAGGGACTCAGGTTATGGGTATGTCAGAAAACTGTTCTGAGAAAAGTAAAGGCCATCTTCAGTCTAGCGTGTGGCAGCAGAGGAGACCCGGCGCTTTATTCCAGGACAAAACTGGGAAGTTTCATTCCTGTTGTGTGTTGGTCCAGTTGCCTTGCATCAGTTTAGCTGTCAGCCTGCCAGAGGCCACGACCAAAACTCACCACTCAAGTGGCACCTTTATTGAGAGTCAATGAGAACAAACTCTTTTATGTGTTGGTTGGACCAAGTATGGCCGAAAGGGAAATGGGTGGATAGTTACTGCTGATGAATTTACCTTCTTTAGGAATAGGTAGATGGGTGATTTCAGCCAAAGTGGTGCTCTCTGAGAGTATGTGAAACTGAAAAACAATGTCAAAGTTCAAAGAAGAGCAATTTTGGCAGTGCATGGGCAAAAGGGGCCTGCTTGTGAGCTGTCAGATTGTCACAATGCCCTTAAAATGAGCCCCATGACAATGCAGGTGGCACTGTGGCCAGCAGGGAGCTGATGCAGGCACTCTGTGTGTTCACAGAATTATAGAATGGTAAGGGATCAGAATGGACCTTAGAAGTCACCTAGTTTCAACCTCCTTTTGCCATGTGCAGGGACTCCTACTGGACCAGGTTGCTCAAGGCCTTATCCATCCTGGCATTTGTTGTCTCAGGGAATTTGTTGTCGCTGGGCATGAGACACCAGTTCTGATTTATGGGTGGGTTGGGATGAGTTAGTGGCTTATGACAAGATAGAGTGTCCTTACCCTCAGATTTACTTTCTGGATTTTTTCTACAGTTTTATGATGCTGTGTAAATTATTTAGAGAATATTAGAGAATTTAGAGAATTATTTAGAGAAGTTGTAAGATCCCAAAACGCTAACTAGAGTTTCAAGCAGACACTGTCTATGTTGTCACAGAAGAAAACCTTTAGTGTATTGTAGACAAGCCTTTGCTGTGATGTAACTCTGGGACTGCAGCTGCCTGACCTAAGTACCTGTTACCATGCAGTTTCTAAGCTTGGGGAAACAATTGGCAGCCTTAGATCTGATGATAGGCCACCAATGGGGCCATAAGGCTGCGGTCAGGGGAACTGGTGCAGCTCTTTGAAGGGGCATTCTCTGTGCTTAATGAAAAGCCCTTCCAAGAGAGCATTTTGCTTTTTCAGACCCAGGACTGATGCTTCACGTAGGAATCAACCGCTGTTGAGCTGAACTCAAACCACTCCAGACTGTGCCAGCAAGCTGGCAGCTGGAACTGATATCCCACAGGGAATGGAAGCAAAGCAGCAGTGAGTTGCAGAGCTGGCAAAAGGGGGAAGTTGCTGCTGTGCAGCAGAAAATCACAGTCCCAAAGCTACCATGCACAGAAGTGGATCTTTTTGAGAACACTGTAAACACTCACAAGTACATATGGCCTCAGCGTGGTGGACATGTGAAATACCACATAATTAAAGTCAAGTGGATTCTTGTGGCTGTTATCCAGCACAAAAGAAAACCTTGGAGCTGGCTTCCCAGCTGACATTAAACAAAGCTGAATGAAGTTATTGAAAGAAATATGCATTGAGCCTGGGGAATCAAATGCTGTCAGTAAAATTCTGTCTTTGTGGGTGACTGTGTGAAAGTCAACCTGCTTCCCACTTGCAGACTTTGAATAATGACCTCCACTTGCTGAGAGTGGAGTGGCAACACCGGAGTCAATTGAACTACACAAGTTTACACCTGATGGGGTGTATTTACTGGCTGAGAAGGAATATTTATGCCATTAACAGACATGTAGAATATTGTTTCTGTCAGTGTTCAACAAAATAATTTTCTCTTATGAGTCAGAAGATGGTAGGCAGTGCCAAGGGAGTGTGACTGGAGCAAAACTGGGAGGTTAATGTAATGTTGCTTGATGAATGGAGGGCATGGGAAGAAGAGGGAAGGAATAGGAGCTACTTTTCAAGTCAAGGGGTGAAGACTAACCTAAAGGAGAAGTAATACAGAGCAACAAGTGAAAAGAATGAGGGTAAAGAAATAGATGAGACTGAGATTAGGTCAGGTTGGATGGGGCTTTGAGCAACCTGATCTAGTAGAAGGCATCCCTGCCCATGGCAGAGGGAATTGTAACTAGATGGTCTTTAAAGTCCCTCCCAACCCAAGCCATGCTATGATTCTATGAGATGAGACTGGTTTGATGTTTATGATGCTGCCATAATCACTAATCCTATTAATGCACCTTCCTGCCATAAACTTACCTTGTCTCAACATGCCCGGAGTGGAGACAGAAAATGATGGAGTGGCTTCCTGAACTTGGACATGAATACTTCTGCATTAACTTGTTTTTAAAGTGAAGTAACTATTGGAGTAAATTAAGAAAAGGCCTTCAAGCCCAGCTCAGCTCAGCATGGTTGTTTGGATAGCCTGTAAGGGGATGGCAGAGCAGCATTGGCATCCATACATCTCATGCAGAGGTGCTATTCAAGAGGCGTTGCCTCTTGGCAATTCTCTTAGGAATATTAACCTCCTACCAGATCCTATGACGGAGAATTCAGCAACATCCTTCATGGGAGAAGGTGACAGGAGAACAAAGGTGTCATCCTTCAGCCATTTTAAACAGAACCAAATGTTTTAGTCTGTTCATGTCAATCCAAATAACCATGTCAATGTTGTTCTTAATGGATTGAGGTTGTGTGTCTCTCTCTGCACTGTGGTATGAGTTGGGCATTTGTGGTTTTTTTTCTTGCAGCTATGTCTAGGGTGCTTTGGAGAGTCAAGGTGTGTAAGATGGTCCAGTGAAGAAGAAAGCACTCAAAAGTCTTAAGACTGACTAGTCTTAAAGTTAGTCAACTGCTTGGCATGGATAGGTAGTAAGGAACCATCTCAATTGCCTATTTATAACCTTTATCATCCCTAGGCTGTGTTTGTGTGATTGTCATCTTGGATGCTTTGCAGCAGCCTGATAGGTGTTCTACTGTACAGTGACTGTTATTCCCCAGAATTCAGGATGCTTGGGAAACCTTCCCTGTAACCCAGGCTCCAGCTTGATGGGCCCACGCAAAAGCAGGGAAGCTTGTAAAAGGAACTTGATTTCAGCAGGGAACCCCTCTGGATGAAAAGAACTGCCTGTGAGCAGGTTTAAGTGTGAAGGTATTGCAGCGTGGTTGTAACATCCAGAGTGGACCTGGTCCATTTTAGCTACACAGTTGTGACTTAAAACACTGACATTGAATCTCCTTTGCAGTAACAGTGTTTGCTAAAGCAATGACATACTGAGTTGTGAGGCAACTGCAGTTATCTACACAATGTGTTAATAAACTTGCTCCCCTGACTGTAAACCATGTCCATTAGCCTTATGGCCATGTAATGAATCCTTTTAAAATACATGGCTAAGCTGTGCTGCAAAAGGGCTAGTACTCACTTGACACAAGTATTTCCGTATCCCAGGATGTCTCTTGTATTCCTGCTTTCAGTCATTTGCAAAGCTGACACTTCATCTCTTGTAAACTGTGTCTCCTCCTGCCTTGCACTTGCACTCAGCTTCTGTGATTGCTCCTCAGACCACTGCTTGGGAGATGCCAGTTTAGAACTGCAGCACAACACCCTTTTTCAGTACAGATTGCTTATTCTACCTGCCTGAAACATGTCTTTCAGTAAAACATGTATGACCCTCAGATGCTGAGCATTTATGCAAATTGTGAAAATGTCATTTAATAGCTTGGTCAGATAGATAGGGGATTCTTTGTGGTTTATTTCCATGAATAGTAGCTGATACAAGGAAATAGTCTTGACTTGTACTTTAGAAAATCTAGATTTGGTAGGAAAGTTTGGAAAGATCATTCTATCTGCTGCGATTAGGTCAGACTTCCCTCCTGTCACATATCATATTGGTGCCACTTGTAAACACTCTTGTAGAAGAATGACCCAGCTCCTTCTGGAGAGCTGCATTTATTGTCCTGTGTCTGTTTACTGCAGCACCACTTGAAATCTTTAGGGATTATGTTAGCTCCTTGAATCCTGAATGAACATTTAGATGGTTAATGCTAGTATAAAAAGGTTACTTCAATGAGTAAACAAAATAGGATATTCTCTTCTGTTTCATGTTGGCCTTTGGCTTGCACTTACCATTATGGTGTCTGAGTGCCTGTCAGCAGTACATTAAATTGTGTGGGAGTAACATATCAGGTGATCAGTGGCTTGGCTTCATCCTCTTCCTCATGCATATGCAAAGGAGCACTTAGAATTTGTTATGTAAATACAACATTGTGTGTTTATCTTCCAGAAGCAGTTCTGGTTTTATGTTTGGCTGAGAAAGGGATGACATTTGCAGTCCTGTGGCCCATTTCTTATGAACTCTGGTGTGAAATTTGTCCCTAGTTGAATGAAGATGACAAAAAAACCCCAAAACAAAACAAAAAAAGAAAAAAACCCCCTAAGTTATTGGCCTAGCTGGCTTTATACCTTCTGTATATCACATTATCTCTCCTAGTTTATAGGACCTGAACAAGGAGGCAAAGCTCCCCCCGCTATTGTCCCGAGTGGACATATTTAAAGGAAATGCTATTAAAAAGCATCTCTAGAAAACGTTCCACACCTTTATTTCTTCCTGCAAGCTTGGCCACAAGAGCGATTGAGCTAACTCAACTTTCACCATGCCCTTGCTCAGAGATGTGCTTGCCAAGGAAGGACCCCACAGGATTTGACTATTGTGGTGTAGATGCATTACTAGGAAAAAAGAGACAGCTTTTATGGGAATGAGGCTGTACCTTAACTACGGCTCAGTCACTTGGGAAGTCTGTAAAAGCTTTGTGAAACTACCGGGCTTCTCCCAAAGCACCACTTGATCTAGTGCATTTTCACATTCAAAGCTGAGCCTATAAAACTTCTCCGTGTACGAAGACCACCCAACACAAGCAAGGTGTGCAAAGAAATTTTTGTTAATACTTTGGTGCCAGGGTCAGATAGCTTTGTTGTGGTTCAGGTTATCCACCCAGAGGAAGCATGCTGCCTTGCTAAGCATGGGATACATGAGTCATTTCTATTACCCAGACCTCTAGACATAACATAAAATAGATGGCATGAAATAGCATTAAAGATACTAAGGATGGAAGGAAATTAAGTGTTTTCTCCCTTGCATTCTTGAGCTACAGAGTAATGGTTTTCTAGTGCAAACTCAGCTACTAATGCACACATCAGAAGTGAGGGCAAACAGTAGAAATCTCAAACTTTGTACTGTAAGAAAACTCACTCAGGAAAAAGGCAACACAGAAGTGCTTTTGAAATATAAATTTGGTGCTTAACTTCCTAGTAGAGAATTAGCTTTTATTTACTTTAAAAAAATATTAGTAAACTCCATTCATCTTAAGCTGCTTAGAATTTGTGACCCTGTCAGTATCTGGCATATTGCAGAATTCTCTCTCTTTGTTTGAGATTGACCCATAAGGCCCCAAATCTGTATTTTTCCTTTCTTGTATTTAAAAATGTATTATTTAAAAAATGAATTCCTGCTCAACCTACGCATTTCCAGTTCAGCTCTTTTCTATCATCCATTTCTGTTATGATCCTGTGGAATGGCTGGGGGATTCAGATTAACAGATCTCACACCCACCTAAAACAGTAAGAAATTAATTATATTTTTTTTTTAGAGGTGTAAATTTTGAATGCTGGATTCCCTCAGAACCAAGAATAAATTATTTGAAGGAGTGCCTCTCCTCATTAGAGACTGCACGTAAATATACAGGCTGCCTTGGATGCTTGGGAACACTTGCATTTGGATTCTTTTTTTTTAGGACTTTTCCCACTTATTAATTAATACCCATCCTTATATAACACTTGTGACTGAAAGTACTGTGTAGAGAGATAAAAATGGGCCGTGTGCCCTGTTAAAAGCAGATAAATCTACTGTACTGATGGACCTGCTCCCTGAAATACTACAGTGCAGTGGAGGTTAAAAGTTATGTGTCAAATATAATACTCTTGGTCTGTTGCACTCAGTGACTACAGCCTGACTTTTACCTATGACAGAATTTAAGACTAAGTGTTTTTAGCAGTTTTTATTGATGGCTTTCTTAAGCTTCTTTTTCAGACGTTTTGTGATCATAAAGCAGGATGGGATGAGTTTCTGTCTAACTAGTGTGTCAAAGCTTAATTCTCATACAATCATGCCCATGCATCCATTTAGAGCCAGTGCACCATTTCCAGTAACTAAAGATTGCCTGACTTTCATGGTTGTTCTGGAACTCAGAGGAACTTCCCATTTGTTGATCAGAGGAAATGAGTATACTTCATTTGAGCTGGATTGAGATCTGGTATGTGATTTATCATAGCTCAAATATTTTCTTACAATTTTGAAATCTGTGAAGTTATGTCAATTACATAAATTAAATTCTTCAAACAATGTCTCAAACATATAGTTATTTTATATCAACAGGAAATGCAAAAAAAAAAATTCAAAATAATAGAAATGGAAAACCCATTTACTTGACTTGCCCTCAGCAACAAAGAAAGTTGTCTTTCTTTGTCTAGATGGGTGTACAACCAGTCTAAATTCCAGCTTCTTAAAATACTCAGTATTTATTTTTCTCCCTGAAAGTACACACTATTTATGCTGCCCATTATGTAAGTAAAAGACATTGGGAATGAACTGAGACAGAATAATCCGTGCCAGCCCTAATTTCCCATTAAAGAAATTGATTGAGACAGAGTTGGCATTGAAACATGTGGAATGTCTGTATTATCTGAAGTGAAGCACTCTTGGTTGTTCCTGTCTTTAAAAAAAACCAGGCTCCTGTTATGTGGAAAGGACAACTGCATTTTTTCAGTATTTTCTTCTGGGCATCCCAATGTCTGTGTGTGCTGGCAGTAGAAGACTGGGAATGTCTCTTTTGGAAACCTCTGGCAGAAATATGTTTTCTTTGCAGGTGACTGAGCTCAGGACTAACATGAAGTCTTGGTGTCTTTGGCTGTCTGTAATTTGAAGCATGACTTGAGTCATGAGCTATGGGCCTCTAGAAGGTTAAGGTGGGAATTCTGGGCTTCCTTCTGGCCAAGGAGCATAGATGCCAGCACTTCTGCAGCTGAGTGTGATTCCTGAAGGAAGTGTCCTTAGGTGAATGAGAAGAAGATAATATCAGGACAGCTCAAAAGGCAGGATGGGTAAAAAGATGACTGTGAAATGCACCTTTTTCTCATGAAATAGGGGAAATTGTTCTTAAGGAAGAAGAAATGAACTTACCTTGAAATCTCTGATGGCAAGTAGCCAGTCTATAGTAGCTACTTTCCAATCTTGCAGTACCACAAACCAGTTCTCAGGAGATCCATACCACGGTGTGGAGTCAAACCTTTCACTTGACATATCTAGAGCTGGTGAGGCAGCATGGATTCAGGACTGAATGTGAGACAGAGACCAGGGAATTCCAGGTCAATACAACTTGTGCTCCTACTTGCTTCTATGTGCTTAGGGTCCCTCATGTTCCCATTTATTTTTGGGTGACCAGAAGGCTCTGTCCATCTATGCTTTTTCTGACAGACCCATTTACTTCTAGGGAGAAGAAAGAAGCCTTTTTTTTTTTTTTTGCACAGTAAAGAACAACTTGGCCTTGTATGCATAAAATTATTTTGCTGTTCTTCAGAGGATAATCAGACTTTAGTTTTAATGGAGGCAGCTGGGGACAGAGGTTTGTCTGCCCAGGCTGTCAGCAGTCCATTCCAGGTGAGCAGTCTCTGGCACCAGCCCCTTCCACTGTCTTGCATAGTGGGTGGCATTGTCAGGACCAGTTTCCTGATGTTGTATAGTACTAAGGAAGAGACTGTCTTCTCCTATACTTAACCTTGCTGATTTTTAACCTAGCCATTAGTCTTCATAAATGAAATTGTTTTCCCCTTTGGCCAGAAGGCCTGTTGAAAACCACAGCATCCATTGTAAGGATGGACATATTCATCACTTAAGCCTGAGGCTCAGCTGTGAACAAAAGTAGGACTTCAGAAGCCAAAATATATTTGGCCAAACTTTTTTTGTGTAATGGTTTCCTCAGAACTTCAAGCTGTAGTCAAATGTTTCATTAAAATGCTTTGGGAATGCATAAGAAAGCTCTTGACTGTAATGTTTGCCTAGGGAGTTTTGTTTCAGTCTGCAGCCTAGATTGTCCTTAAAGCCTATTGTAGTGCATGAAAGGTAGCAGAGTACCTCAAGGGGGAATCACAGGCAATTCAGATTCATGCCAGTGAGTTCCTGTACCTCCTGCCTAGAGCCTTCCAGCAGCCACAAATTGAGCTGGATAATGCTGTGATTACTGCATCTCCTCTTCAGCAGGCTGGCTACAGCTACATGCTCTTGTGTTGAGTATAGTGGCATCCTGGTACATGTCCTCAGAAGCAGGGAATGTATCTTGATAATTTTGTTAAGAAGAGGGACACACTGATATAATCCTTACTGTTAGTTTAGCCAGAGTCCCCTTTTACCAGTCTATCCCACTGCCAGTTACATCAGTCCGTCTAACAGTCTATCTATCCATTTTCCCACCACAGTGACAACCATCTTCTGTGAAGCTCCAAAAAGATACAGGGACTTGCTCTAGCCCATGCTCTCACCAGGGCAGCAGCATTTTATCCTGAGCAATCCCTGGACCTTGTTCCTTGCAGAAAGCTGGTGCCTTTAGCACACGACAGAAGGGAACATGTTCAGTCACAAAGCCAGAGCTCAGATACAAGAGTAGCTCTCTGCATGCTACTAAGCCCAACGTTTTGTCTGGCATCACAGAGTGATTCCCAAATGTGCGGTGGCTAAACTTTCTGTGACTATTGATTTGTTTATTAGTAAACAGCTCTGGGTGAAGCATTTGATGTAAGTTGATTAGATAATGGGATGTTGTTCCTCTCTTATCTCAGTCACATGACAGGCTGGCTATTTTCAAGTGGCTTGTTCTTTCCCATTAACAAGTAGAATAATTCAAATGAATTGCTTCCAGAAACAAGAGAAACTGTAGTGTCTCCCAGTTATTCATTCCACGTCTCCATCTGAGCACTGCTGCAGTGGGCATGCAGTTGTTCTAAACGTAAGATATGTTTCCTTTAGGGACCATTTTATCCTTGGCAACTCATCAATCATCTGGAACAAAAACTCTGTTCCACTTTTCATTATTTTTCTAATCATAATATCTTTTCTCAATCCATAATTATTCTTCATGGGTTATAAAGCCAGCATAATTTGCTATATCAAAAAAACATTGATATGGATTTATGTGGTTTCAGTTATGCAGTGTGCATTTCATTTTATGTCCCAGCCTCTCCAACCTGAGTATGGCTGTGCAACAGGACCTCTGCTTCTTTTCTCTTATTACTGCTGCAGAGATAAATGTGTTGTGTTTTCTTTTAGAAATGTTTCTGAAGAAATGTTTTTTCGTGACACTTTGCTTTTCACAGTCACTTGTGGCATGCTGGGGTTAATTTCATGGCTTGTTTTGTGGTTGGGGAATATCTGCTGTTTCTCAGGATGTCAAACAAACTGACAAACCAGCCTGGTGCACACCCCACAGTTTGTTTCATTGCTTTCGGTGATTTTAGTAGTCTTTGAAACCATTAACGTGCAGATCCCTCAGATGAGCCCTTTTTCTCTGTGTTTGTGTATCCCAGAATCAAGATTAAGTGCAATTTTAATTTCACATTTTTGAATTGGGGTTGAAGCAGGAGAAAGTAAAAGCCCACATGCATAGTCCATCATGCTCAGTGGCCACATCAGTGTTCTCAGGGCACAAGCATCCTCCACAGTGCAGAGTGACACTGAGCCGTGGGGTCCAAAGGCAGGGCTGAGCCTGGCTCCACAATTTGTATCTGTCTGAGTGCTGCCGTTCAGTGATGGGTATGCAGTGGTGGCAGCTCTCTCCTGAGGAGTGACAGTATCAGATGTGCTTGCTGAGAGTGCACCACTGCTCTTACTTGGAGATGGTGGTGAAAACCCTGCTCACATGGCTGCTCTTTGCTGTTTCAGATAATCCAGTTCCTACCTGCCACTTGATCATCTCAAGTTAGTGTTGGCCGTGACAGTGTGGGGGTTAAAGGAATCTTGTAAAGCTTGTCATGATTTAAAATCCCTTTAAAAGAATGGAGAAATACTGGTTACTGTTCCTACATGTTACTTACTGCCTAATACAATTTTTTCTGGGCATGAACCTTTGCTAAGTTTTAGTCTCAGTGAAGTATAAGTGATCTGTTCAGTGTGGCTTTGGAAAATACTCTCATGTACCGCTTCTTTCCTGGCAACTTTCCTTTTTCTCCACAAGTAGTGGTTATCTCATATGAGAAATGGATAGCAGAAAAACCTTTGTCTCTTTGAAGGCACTGTTTTCTTCCTCTGCCAGGTTCTTGAAACACAGCAGACCAGAAGCCTAGTCCGCTTTAAGAGCATGTTATTGTCTTTGGGCCAGAACTTATTGTGTTAAACACAGTTAGCCTATCTAAGGCAGGTTTTTTATTGGAGTTGTACTTCTCTATGTCATGGAGGCTGGATCTAGCCCTTTGCAGGAGGTCAGATGAAGCTAGTAAATCTTGTGACAGTGAACTTTGCTTTTGTAGACCTGAGCACATCCTGAACAGCCCATAAGTGAATTGGAAGCTGTGGATATGAGAGCCCTGGAAATCCTCTTTCCATCTTTTAAACTGTGTCTGGGTTGGGAGAGAAATTGTTTTTCTGCTGTCAAGGGCTGCTGCCTCACGTTTCAATCTGTGAAGACTGTGCTCATCTCATTTTATCTTTGATAGTGAGCTAGGTAATGTTTGTGTTGCCATCTGGGTCTTGGTTTAAGGCACATGCTAAACTCTGTGTCTTTATCTGCATACTCTGGCAAGGGGAAGGTTCTTGTGTACATTTTAAGTTGATGTCTTTCTGTTATTACCAGCAGTCTCCCATTTCTTGCATCAGAATAGGGAGAGAGATGAATTATTTAACTGAAAATGTTTCTGGATCCCTTACTTGCTTGAGATTATTGATGTTATGACCCTTCGGGGAGGGAAAGCTGAATAGTGGTGGCTGATAAATGGAAAGTGTTTCTCTTTCATCCTCCCCTGTCACTTTCTCCCTTTTCGATCCTCTACACTAATGTATACAGATAGATTTCTGAAGCATTCACTGATACCTGTGTTGACAGGATCATCTAGAGGCACTGCCTAAGTTTCTGTATTTCTTGTGTCAGCTGCACATTGAAGCTGAACAGAATACCTATAGACATAGACATGATGGTCCCAGAAAAAAAGAGAGCACAGTTATGGTTTTATAAATAAAACATTGTAATAGTATGTACATTTTATAATGAGTTATCATGGTCAATTGCTGCTATGATCAATCATCTATTTGTCTGATGGCAATTAGGACAATGTGGTATGTATAGGAAAATAAGAATTACTCATCAGAAGCCATGGAGGTATTGAGGAAAACAAAGATTATAGATGAGATTTTGTCATACAATATTCAAAAAGCTATAATACAATTCATAGTTGTAGCTCCACACTCCAGAAACATGATGCTCCTGACAAAAGGTCAGTTTTCTGCTTACAATTAAGTGTTCTTCTCTAGTAACAGGGCTGGTCCGAGGTTACAAGCTCCAGGATTTCTCATCTGAAATTCCAAGGAGGGAGGGACCAGGCATTCTGCTTGCGATGCTCTCTCAGCCGAACAAAAGAATCAAAAAGAATCAGCTTTTGAATTACCTTTGTTTATATTCTCCTTGGTTTTGATTATGCTTCTTTCTAGACTTGGAAGACTTTTAATTTGGGATACTGGCAGATATCCTTAGGACATTTCAGTGGTATCCAAAGTATGCTTGAATCTCTTTCTTATTCCTTTTATTTGTGAGAGCTAGGGGTGCTGTCCAGGCTGGAAATGTATTGAAATATTCCAAGTCTGAGATGAAACAGTTCTAATGCTTTTATTCAGTCTTTTTCTGGGCCAAACCCCTTTAAAAAGAAAAAAGGGATCCTATAAGCAGAGTTTTGTATTTTTCCCAACATTTCAGCCCTTCTCCTTCCAGTACCACACAGCACCTAAAAATTCAAACTTTCCTCAAAAATGTAAAATGGAACAAAGAAAATAACATTGTGTAGGAATTTCATTACAATGTGGATGAAATATGCAGCATTAATGAGCACTGTATTGTGGTGCTGATTTCAAAGGGCTCCTGGTTTTTCATGTGTTTCCTCCTGAGTGTCTGTCCTGACCACACAGCTCAGAATTTCAGGTGGAAGACCAAACTCTGTGCTTCTAACCACCAAACTGCATGTGTGTAAGCATTGGAGAGCGAGTCATAGACGAGCCAAGGGGTGAATCTCTGTATGTATTTCTTCATTTTACTGCTTCTGCTTACAAGAAACACAGTGCTCCCCATGCATCCTGTTGGCTGTAAATACCAGTGTGAACCCAGACATCAGCAGCTCCTTGTACTTTCCAGAGCATTTCCAAGAAGCCCCTCACCAAAATCCTGCAAGAGCAATGCTGATAGTTTCCTTCCCCTCCAAAAGCTCAGGACTTGCCTCCAGAGGGTGCTGCAAACTTGCTGTGGTCAACCACCTTGCAGTGTGCAGGAGGGAGCTGTTCAGTGGGCATTTCAATGCGGTTAGGGGACATCAAAATATGTAAGTAATATTTTGATTGTCACTTTGATTGCACAGCACGTGGTTTTGGATACATTTTGTATGCACTTTGAACTGAAAAAATCCAGGTGGCAGCTGTCTTTTGTTAACGTGAGATTACTGTGCTTATAGAGTGGACGTGAAACACATACATAAGCAGCAAAGGAACAGATCCAAGTCAGTCATGGGAAAAAAAAAGAAACCAACCAAAAAACCACCCTTTAATACGGCTCTTGGAGCTTCTTGCTTCTCTGCTAATTTGCAGCTGAATAGATGCTATACAAGCAAATGCTCATACAGTAAAAATACACAAACCCAGAATTCTAAGGAGTGCTTACAGCACTATGATAACCCTTTTCCTAACATTGCTGAGAGACACTCCTTAACTTTCCTAGGTAGTGTCCAGAGCAGACAGGAGGATACAGAGGGGAAGTGGAGGCACGGAGAAGAAGAGAAGAATTCTGAGCGCTGGGGTGGCTGAGTTTGTTAATAGTGTTAGGAAAGTGCTGCTTCTTAGTGTTGCTCGTAAGGCAATGTTGGGAACTTGTGGTAGAGGCACTGATCTTACACAGTGATGAGTTTCAGAATGATGCTTCTGTCATGAGTGTTGCTTGGTTCTTCTGGCCTATCCAGGTTAAAATGGCTGCAGAAGAGCACAGCAGCTGTGAGCCATGAGGGTGAGTGCTTCCCTGCTGCTGGCTGTGTTCCTCAGCACTTTCATGGCAGAAATTCTCTCTACCTTCATAACCCCTTGGTGTTGCTCTCCTCTGCTTGACCAAGACACTCTTGGAGAAGTGCCAATCCAGTGCTGAATCACTGTCTCTGCACTGGAATTGCCCCACTCTACATACTGGATTATGCCCTCCCAGCTGCTCATGGCTATTGGTGAATGAATTGGCAGGAAGGGTTGGCCCTGTCTCAGGATGTGCCTGCCCCTCCAAGTGAGCAGCTCACTGGGGTACCAGAGGCAGAGCTGGCCTGGCACTCTGCATACTGCATATGCTATGCTGAGACTGTATTAGCTGGAGATGGATCATTGCACTTGTGCAGGTGTACCCCTTTCAGTGTGCAGCCTGGTGCAGGTGTCCCTGTGCCCACTGGACAGGCATGGTGAGGTTGAGCTTGTGAGGTAGCTCTGAGGAAGTCCAATGCCAGGACCTAAAACCTGTTTTAACCATAAACAGCTCAGCTGTGTCAGAGTGGGAACGGGCAGTTTGCTCCAGACTGTCGGTGGGATAAAAACAAACAGTGTTCAGCGAGGCTTCCAGCTTGGCCAGAGCACTCTTCTGGCCACTGGTTCCAAACCAAAGGCAACCTCGAGCTATGCAGCTCAAGCAGTAGCCAGGATGGAGCATTGTAATCAGCCAGGCAAGCAGTGGAGAAGCAGCCAAGAGGTCTTGGAGGGCAGGTCACTGGGGTGGTCAGGCACAGCATTTTTATGAACTGGAATTCAAGTCCTGTCAAAAATGGATGTTCAGTAATTAGTTTTGGTTTAATCATTCTGCCAAGAGTGGATACTGAAATTTATCATCAATTTATCATATGTTCCAACGTGTTCATTTTGAAAGTCAAAACGTTTTGTTTCAGCTTCATTTGACCACATCCCCTCAATCAATGGTAGTGCCTTAGGCTTCCCTTCTAATTTGTGGCTGGATTCATCTTCATGGTACGCAACACTGGTTCAGAGGGGATGGCATCCCATATCTCAAATTAAATCCAAGCAGAGAAAGCAGGGAAAGGAAGGGATGGGGCAAAAAAGAAAGGAAGAACATGAGACATCACATTTCTGAGACAGTGTGGTGGCTGAGGAGGACAGAGATTAATAAAAAATTGACCTAAAAAGAAGTGTTTTCAAATAGGTCAGCTGAAATGTTTCAATTGGGTCAACAAGACCTGGAACATAGTCTTTCATTTTGGTTTTCTGATTAAAATAACAATAATAATAATAATAACAACAACAACAACAACAATAATAATAATAATAATGACAACAATAATAATAATACCAACTTCATTTTCTTTCAGAAGGCATTAGAAGAAAATACCCAACCAGCTCTACTGGTAGCACAGAAAAGAAGTTTCTTTTTCTGAGCTGACAGCAAATTTCCATGCCAAATCCTATTCTTGCAAACATTACTCCTCTTTTGCCGTAAGAGTTAATTTGGCCTTCTCAGTGAAATCTGTGGCATGGATCTTGAGGGAGAAAAACACAGGGGGATCTTGAGATGTTTTATCAATCCAGAGTACCCATCCCTGGCATCTGGACTCCATATTTTTTCCCCTCCTGGTTTGTTCCTCCCCCCC